>BLKM01000247.1:316152-349546 GCA_013340265.1 Coptotermes formosanus | reverse complement strand
ACTCAGTGCGTACCGCGCTGTAAACACTCTCCACTTCGGTTATAAAAACCAGTCTCTTAATGTTTTATAAGGCAAAAGTTGCTGTTTGTTCTGAGATCCGTACAAAACACATAAACGCAATGTGGGCACCACGTAGAATTTTTTAATGTTAAAGCGGGTAATGCATAAAGTTACCGCTAGGTTTTAAAACGTTAATTCTCAGTTCCAGCTTATACGTGAGTTATTTGCCTGACTCCAAGACTACCAACCAGACGGTGCCTACAGGGAACAGACTCATTTAACCACATAATACCCAATTTTGTACACAACTGATAGGGTAGTTACGGTGTTCAAGTAGCCCTCAGACATTCAAATTGATTATAAGACTTAAATTTCTCTGAAATCCTGAAGATCTTATAGGATGAATGTCGAACTGTTGAAGACAGTTACAACTTGAATAAGTCGCTGCAAAACTTGGCACAGAATTACAGGTACAACAACTGGACTAGAAACTTCTATACTTCGAAGGAAACTTGAAGCAAGTGTATTAAGAACAAAGAGCAAACCAGTGAAACATCCAGGTCACTTACCGTAAGTTAAATTTCCCTGCTGTGTAATGAAACAGATGTGCTCTCATGTATTAACCCGCGTCTATTGCAGATACGCATCAGTAACTAAACATCTGTCGCAACAATGTTGACGGCTTCCCAAGAATAACCACTTCGTGGAGTTGGTTAGATAGCTAGTCAATCTGTCAGTCAGTCATTCACTCGGTTGATTTGTTAGTTAGCTGGCTAGCAATAAGAAAGTTACACAAACATCCGTGTTTTAATTTCGCAACGGATTTGCCACTTGACTGTAACACTTGTCACCACAAAATATCAACCATGTCATAAAAACAAGAACAATGAGATGGGTAGAGCATGTGCCCCGCATGGGTGAGAGGACAGGGTCATACGGGGTTTTGGTAGGGATGCAAGAGGGAAAGAGACAACCTGAAAGACCTGATCGCAGACGAGACGATAATATTGGAAAAGATATTAACCGTTTAAAGCCTAGCGGTAACTTTACGTACCACCAGGTTTAATATTAAAAAATTCTACGTGGTGCCCACATTGCGTTTATGTGTTTTGTACGGATCTCAGAACAAACAGCAACTTTTGCCTTATAAAACATTAAGAGACTGGTTTTTATAACCGAAGTGTAGAGTGTTTACAGCGCGGTACGCACTGAGTCCTTACATAAAACAGATAAGCTTCGTCTTTAAAGGGTTAAATAAATCGGATGTGTAAGGCGTGGACTGGATTGACGTGGATTAGGAAAGAAACACGTTGCGGGCTCTTGTGAACACTGTAATGAACCTTAACCAGCTGACTAGCTTTTCAAGAAATATTCTGCTTCATGGATTTAGGTCCTTGAAACTGAACGTACGGAAAAGTTTGTAAGCGTATTTTACGTTCACGAATAGCGACTCGCTACGGGCTGGACGGTCCGGGTATCGAATTCCGAGAGAGGCCAAGTTTTCCGCACGCGTCCACACCTGCCCTGGGGCCGACCCGGCCCCCTATGCAATGAGTACCGGATCTTTTTCCCAGAAGTAAAGCGGCCGGGGCGTGACGTTGACCACCCACCCTATTTAATGCCGAGGTTAAAAAAAAAGGAGTACAGCTATACCTCAACCCCCCTTCTGGGTCTTCACGGCCTGTTATAAGGTGAAATTTACTTTAACCTTTACACATAAATGTACTTACAATTTATTTATTATTTTCTTGAAAAATCGTACCTGTCACTACAAACTGCCGCTCCTAAATCAGAGTAAGATCGCCATGTGTACTGTAAGTTTTACCCCAACTTTATGTTCCTGTGGAAATGACTACGAATCACAAAGCACTGATCCGAAAGGCCTGTAGATTTACGCGACTCCAGTAGGCGTTATAACATTCAAGAAGATGGAAACAAAATTTTCACATTTTTTTTTCCTCGTAAATGCACCAAAAACATGAGTATACACGTAGGTGTATATTTCTTGTCCAGGCATTGTGTTTCATGTTTGCAGTTTCTGAGAATTTTTTTTATTGTAACAGTTCCTCTTACATCAAAACAAAATTTTTTTTAACGTATCTTTTATACAATTCGTAGAATGGTGTAGCAGTGCCACCAACATTACGGCCTTCTACACATCTCATACTAACAACAACATCCGTCAACATCCGTCTTCTCAAAAGAAGGGTCTCCTGAATATATAGATATCTTGCATAGAAACTGTATGTGACAATTCAGACATCTGCTTTCTGTCTATTTTCTGTGTTACATTTTGACAGTTTCTAGGGGCAGCGTGACAGTTGTGTTATTTACAATATATTGCCATAATCTGTCCGTATTTTACATAACAGTCTGATACGATGTCACTGTTCTTCTGCTTTGCACATCTTACTTTCCTCGTCAAGTTCAGTGATTCCTAGGGTTTACTGGCGTTACTTCAAGGTGTTTTACTTTAAACTTTTAAATCCTAGCGGTAACTTTACGTTCCACCAGGTTTATCATTACAAAATTCCACGTGGTGCCCACATTGCGTTTATGTGTTTTGTACGGATCTCAGAACAAACAGCAACTTTTGCCTTATAAAACATTAAGAGACTGGTTTTTATAACCGAAGTGGAGAGTGTTTACAGCGCGGTACGCGCTGAGTCCTTATATAAAACAGATACACTTCATCTTTAAAGGGTTAAACTATTTCTATTACAGTGGTGTAAAACCTAAGTGAATATCTGTCCAAACACAAATAAACTGTATTTATTATGTAGAACTACATGTTTCGACCTATTTCAGGTCATTCTCAGTTTCACAATAGGTCTTTAAAACATAATGGGAAAGAAGTACACATTATTTACTTACATAATGTATATCCCTTCCTCATGGTGTTTTAAAACCAACTGTGAACCTGAGGATGACCTCAGATAGGTCGAAATATGTAGTTCTACACAATAAATAGAATTTAGTCGTGTTTAGACAGATTCTGATGTAATTTTTTGTACTATTAACAACAAACGGGATGGCATTTCTTAAAATCTGTTAGAATATTTTAACAAAATGTTTACTAACAAACTAGCTTGAATAGTTGAGTTTATAAATGGTTATTGAGAGTTCTTTCGCTCAACAATTTATCTCCAAATAAATACAGACAAAATGTATACATTTTTAAAAAATATATAAATAAATGAAATTTACCTATTCAAACTCGTTATAAAATTTGCAATATCTAATATTTAGCTAGACTATTTAATTATTAACTGGACAGGATTCCCTATAATCTCATTTATCACGTCCCGTGCCTTGTATCCAACTTAGGACGCACTGACTGTACGTAACATACCCCGTAACGAAATGTTAGTTAGAAGTTACGGTATGAGGCTGAATTTAATACTGCAACGAATTTGCGACTCCCTCTTTCCCATTGGCCTATTTCGAAATAAAAACTGAGAAAGTTTAAAAAAATCGTAATAAAAGCACCGAAAAAGTTTCATGGAGGCAGATATAAAACCAAAAATAACACAGACAACTGACCTTATAGAGCTTATGAATACAACTGAATACAAGCGCATTAGACACAATTTAACGTAAAATGACGTGTGTCTGAGGTGTTACTGTGAAATGTCGTCAGGTATCGTTTACGGGGTGACCCCTATCTTTCTACCCTTCCATTTCCAATAAATTCATCTTCTGTTCAGGCTTGTAAGGTATTCCGTGTGACATTCCGTAATGATACAGGAGTAAAACACGTACTGTTAACGATATGATGCATCGATAGAACCAGATGAACCTTTTAAAGCCTAGCGGTAACTTTACGTACGACCAGGTTTAACATTAAAAAAATTCTACGTGATGCCCACATTGCGTTTATGTGTTTTGTACGGATCTCAGAACAAACAGCAACTTTTGCCTTATAAAACATTAAGAGACTGGTTTTTATAACCGAAGTGGAGAGTGTTTACAGCGCGGTACGCTCTGAGTCCTTATATAAAACAGATACGCTTCGTCTTTAAAGGGTTAAAGCTCCGTGTCAAAAGCAGAGCTTAAAATGGACCAAGGAAAGCCAAAAGCGCCCGAAACAGCAGGTAGCTGATGATAACTGCAGCAAAAATCATTTGAGACCTTTTGCCCTAGAAACATCCACGAAGACCGTTACACATTTCACAATACCTGTTTATTACAGGCGAGTTATTCACCAACATGACATTTCGCAATTACACTTAGATCATACAGAGCAGACATGACGCGTTACAAAGTTAACAAAAGTTTTCTTCGAAACTCTCGTTACAAGAAGAGTGTCGCAGGTTGGAAAATGGCACTACAAAAATATCTCTTAGATGAATAGTTGTTATATTCATCACCAGAGGGCAGGCAGCAGCACACGTTTCTTTGTACCTTGTACACATTCTCCAGAAAGGCGGTTGCAGGCTGTGTGGGCTACCCTGCCTGCCCGTTCTGTTTTCACATAGTATAGACGAGGCCAACTTCCGGCTTTAGTGTTTGAATAGCGGTTGGGTTTAGGCTTTAATCTCAATGCCAGCGCTAGAGATTTAAAGTTGTTGAGATTTAGCCAATTAGAAAGCAGGAATTAGGAACTGCACTGTACGGATAAGAGGCCGCACTGCTGCAGCACAATCTTCAGGAACCCTCTGTGACTTATTAACGCCCTTATGGAGGCTAGATTATTTGACCTCTTCTCTGCTAACTTCTGAGTAATGAGATCTAATGTGTCAGTGAGGAAACTGCGACGCAGTAGTTGGTTTATCAACGCTATTTATGAAGCATTCTTACGGTTTATATGAAATTACTTAGGTATTTAAGATTTTCACATCTGTTTAGCGTGTTTTATCTTCCTGTCGCCGAAGCAAAAGCCAAAAAATTAAAAAAATGCAAAATTTTAATTTTTCTGAGTGCTTTGTATGGGTGTAAAACTTGGAATATCGCCCACACGTAATAGAAGAATATGAAAATGTCTTATAACTAGCCATTCAAGAGTAATTTTTGGACCTGAGGGGAAATAGCAAGAAGGTTACCCAACATAAAGGATTCATATAATAAAAGAGTTCCATTGGGAAGCAAATTTTCGTGAATTTTATGGAATACAACGGTTCATTACCGCGTTTACAATAGCCCGCCACTCGTCCCTATCTTGAGTCAAAAGGGATGAATAAGAAATGCTTACAAAATTTTACTCAAAAGAAGAAACGATAGGAACCACTTTGTATACGCAAGCATAGACAGCAGCACAAAACAAACACACATACTGAAACACTGTCGTATAAAAAGGACACTCATCTAGCTCAGAATATTGTCCAGGGGCGAGCTGTTGTTGGCACTTTAATAAACAGTCAGGGTCCTTTAAAATCGTGATAAAGTAAGGGGGTACAGTCTTCTGCAGAAGTAATCTGATCCATAAAGCTACGCCGTTAATCGACTACATTTTCTACATTCTTACTCAATCGCACGTTTCATCAACCTGTTCTTAAAAGCCCGCCCTTTAAATACCACGTGGCACAGGTAAAAACCATTCTCCGCCTTCACAATGAGTTTATCTTCGGCGTGTGTTAACATGTTTTGAAGGCTGAGACTAGTTGTGGAATGGTTTTTTCCCCCCCTATGGCTTCCCAACAACTAAGTCGAACTCGGTTATAACGTCATGAAAGGGACTGAATATTTCGTGTCGTTATAACCGAGGCGTCTAATGTTATGTTTAACAGTGACGAATTAATTGGCACCACAGAATATCTGACGTTATACACGAGGTGCCGTATAAACCCATGTCGTTATAAGCGGGTTCGACTGTATTTTGTAAGCAATTTTCATTCTTATATCAAGCATTCAGACATACTAAGAAACTCCAGTCAGTGTTGGACATGACGGGATTATTATACACTACATTTCAGAGGGAATGTTAATACTTGATGACGACGGTCTGATTGCAGAACCTTTTGAATGCGAACACACAGCGCTAAGCGCTAACTATGTGATGCTGGGAAGTGTCACCAGTGGAGCAGTTACGCGGGTTCTATTCAGACAGCCTGAATAGAATAAACCGACCTGCTGGTGACGTCACATGCTTTCGAGTCTATGTCTCTGCACATTTAATCTTTTAAAGCCTAGCGGTAACTTTACGTACCACCAGGTTTAACATTAAAAAATTCTACGTGGTGCCCACATTGCGTTTATGTGTTTTGTACGGATCTCAGAACAAACAGCAACTTTTGCCTTATAAAACATTAAGAGACTGGTTTTTATAACCGAAGTGGAGAGTGTTTACAGCGCGGTACGCACTGAGTCCTTATATAAAACAGATACGCTTCGTCTTTAAAGGGTTAATGTGTTGTACTGTGAAAGAATACGTGCACACATGCTGCACTTCAAAGGTACGAAAAATAATTTGCAATTTACGATTTCAGGGCAATAGGTGACAGGAAAATACCTGATTTACATTACCCGTACTGACATTACCCCTACACCCTGAAGATGGAGGCAGCGGGTTCGTCCGATATATCAGTATCTGTCTACCACAATACACGATGTTACGTCCCCAAAGACAAATTATCTTTAGAATTATAATTTCACTTTCTTTCGCTTAAGATATCCTGTATCAGTTGCTACTAAGCTGTGAACTCTAAAGCCAATTAGCGTAAGAAAAGCAATTTAAAAATGTGTTTAACATTATAGAGCGACCTACCCGCTACTGGGTGTTACCTTACTGCCTTTCTCCCCTCACTCACTTTGTTCCGCTCCATGAGCTGCAAAGAACGCCCTCCCCTCGCAAATGTTCCACTGATTAATGTCTGTTACTTACACGACACTCCTTGCCTTCGTACAGCCCTGTCCAACACACATGGACCCCCTAGTTTTGTTTAACCCTTTAAAGACGAAGCGTATCTGTTTTATATATGGACTCAGTGCGTACCGCGCTGTAAACACTCTCCACTTCGGTTATAAAAACCAGTCTCTTAATGTTTTATAAGGCAAAAGTTGTTGTTTGTTCTGAGATCCGTACAAAACACATAAACGCAATGTGGGCACTACGTAGAATTTTTTAATGTTAAACCTGATCGTATGTAAAGTTACCGCTAGGCTTTAAAAGGTTAATATATAACACAGTCGTCTCCCCTCTCCTCTGCTGACTCATGCATATCTTCATTTACAATTGGCTGGTAATCAATTCGGATAGCGGACACGGAGAGGTGAATTTATAAAAGCTACGACACAGTGATCACAGAGCGTACATTGTCATATGGAAGAGTCCTAGAATACGAAGCTTCTGTCAAAAAAAATCGGGCTGCTTAAATAATAATTAATCGCTTTTGTTTACGACAGTAAACTTTGAATTATTGTGAACAAATAAAAATCAAGTGAGGGACGGAAAGACAAGAAGTGAACACACATACCATGAAGGGGGGGAGGGGGCAGGGAAATTTCTTCCGAAGCATCAGCACTTCTAAAACCACAATTACACTATTTCAGTCTTTACAGAATAAACACGACACTGTTTCCATGCTCTTATTTATTTGATACATGTTTCGGCCGCGTACGCTGGCCATCATCAGGGAGAAACTCACAAAATCACAATCACATTCCGTAAAGACTGAAATAGTAATTATATATATATATATATGCACAAAGGGATGTTGATTCGAAAAGTTAACATACTTACAACAAGAAACACAGAGTATGAAACAGGGAGTTTACCGGTAGGCAATCCGAAGCAAGAATGATAAATTGCAATTATTATTATTATCATCATCATCATCATCATCATCATCATCATCATTATTCAGCACCGAATTCCCACTAATCCCTCGGCCAGCCCTGGCTATACTGTTCAGAGTGTTGTCACCATACCAGTGCATTGCGTACGTCAATACACGCATGAAGCATTTGTCAGGATCGTCACAGAAGGGTATTTCATTTTGTGGTCAGGAATTTCATGTTAAAAATGCTACGTATTTGGAGAAAAGGCTACAGTGGCTCTGGAACACACGCTGTGAGGGTGTCATTCATTTTAATCGAAATGTCAGTAACGGACATGTAATAGAAATATTATTATCATTTGGAAAATTTATTACAATTTGTCTCCTCTCATTACCACTATAACCAATGCCACGGAAGACAACTCATTCAGTGGCTTTTCTACAATTTATTTTAAATTTTACTTCTATACCAGTTCCGTTATCTACCTTCATGTTCCCTTCGTTTTGCTTCTGGTGTCCCTTCTCTCCAAGGAATACTGCACATTCAATACATAAACCAAAGGATGCACACTTCCTTCCCACGTGCCCCCATATTTTCCGTTTCCCATTACGCCCGTTAAGTTAATCTTCCATCATTCTGCTACCGTGCAAATTTTCAGATGCTTGCCTCAGCTAGCTAAATTTCTGCGAAATCGGGTCAAGGAAAGAATAAACACGTATCCTCAGCCATCAGTCTAAATAGACGGTACCTCCATTCTACGTGCCATCCACCACTCAAGCCGGTTGTCAAACTGTATTCTGACTACATTTTCAGCTCCCTTTTTTATTCTAAGTTTGTTATCGGTGTTGACAGACGGCAGGTGTACCATGTAAGGTAAAGTTGGGGTAGCAGGACGTCGAGTTTCACCTACGCAAATCGCGCTCATCCGGTCACTGACTGGCAAAAATGTAACAGGTCAATAACCACACAGCGACTATTATAATAGTCGCTGTGTGGTTATGACAATTATAATTAATTAATTAATTAGTTAACTATCATTATTAGCCAACAAATCTAACAAGGCTGGCCACAATTTGTACCTACGTTTGTTTCTCTTACAGCCGTGGTGCTTAGCCATTGAAGCACAGCGATTGCCACTGAATCTTTATATGTAGCCGATTATTTGCATGCTTTAAAGCATAAACTTGTGTTGCTGGCGCCCCTACCTGTAGGTTGAGGAACTACGTTCCTCTGCAGTTTGATAACAATTTAACAGAACACGCGGTGTCATAAAGAAGACGGTCTCAAAGTGTCATTTCTTGTTGCGTTTCAATGTGAGTTTAATCGCGTTTTGAGGTTAACACGGTGGTGTCACTGACTCTTCCTTCCTTCCCACGTGTAGATCAATAAATAACATAACTCTAAGGTGTACAAATAAGGAAATAAGTCCATAAACGTTGTAATGCGTGACGTACACAAATTTTACCAAACTGTCCTTTCCTTCCAAATTTCGTAAGCTTTGTAGATAAAAATTACATGTAATTACATTTAATCCTACAAGGAAAGTACGGCCTTTCCCACCCAGTTGTCAAGAAACACACAAATACTCACAGCATTATTTGCCGATCTCTTATATAGGCCACACAAACCAAAACATAAGAGTGGAAATTACGAGTGAAAATTCTTTACTCTGGTTTCACTTTTCATAGAAACCAAATTTCACTACCGTGCTCACAACGCCCCACACAGATTCGTCCCCTAAGTCGGGTGAGTCCATTCCTTGCCCCAGTGCGTAAGACGCTGCAGCAAAACGCGTATTTTTACTCAAACGTCTTAAAAATTCATTACTTACACATTTTAACGAGGATATAGGATGTATTTATGTTTCTTCCCTTCCACTTGGTTCCTCCCGACGATGGCTCAGCCCAGCCGAAACATGTAGCAGAGTATATAGTATTAAATAACATGTCATATTGACTGTAATTGTATTTCGTTGGGCTTATTTGAACAATTGTGTAATATATGGAAAATGGATAATATTACCACTTGAATCACCAACGTCTTTTGAAAATATTAATATTAAGACGCTTCAACACCACACAAAATTGTTACAAGGTGAAAAGAAGCTACATATTTCAACATTGCTGCTTGTCTAAAAATATTCTTCGTATTTCAGCTTTCTTCTGGCTGTCAAATATTTTAAGTATTGCTGAGGTTTAAAATCCTTTGAACAGTTTGTTAAAGTAGCTCTTAAGACGGGCACTTCTGACAGCCGTCCGCTGCTCCTTACGTTAACAGTTCTTTGAAAGTGGCCGCATTCTGAAGTTTTTCCACTACCAAAGAAACCTTTTAGACGAATTATACTAATCGCTGTACATAAAGTTGAATGAAATACGGAACCAGAGGAGCAGAACAACTTAATCCTGTTAATACAGTAATTCAAATTCCTATGTAAACCCATCCATAGTCAATAAATTGCTTCTAACAATGACAGTGACACAAATTATACCACAAATACGTTTGGTTTTCCGCAGGTGTCCAAGACTTGATATTAATCTTGTAAAGCCTAGCAGTAACTTTACATACCACCAGGTTTAACATTAAAATATTCTACGTGGTGCCCACATTGCTTTTATGTGTTTTGTACGGATCTCAGAACAAACAGCAACTTTTGCCTTACAAAACATTAAGAGATTGGTTTTCATAACCGAAGTGGAAAGTGTTTACAGCGCGGTACGCACTGAGTCCATATATATATATATATATATAACAGATACGCTTCGTCTTTAAAGGGTTGCATTTCTTTAGTTGCACTCTCACAGTTCACACAAGCGTCACATCATAATCACCTCAATGGAACAGAGCAGAATTCTTCTTTAGAGGCTTACACTTCCGCACAGCTTCGAGAAATTTCCCCAATTTTATCGAACCCAATATTTATTTACGTACTTACAAAAAATCCGCCAATGGCAGCTGTCCTGAGCCACATGAATTTGTCACCACCTTTAAATCCTATTTCTTTAAGACCCGCTTTGTGTCATCATGTTAAATCACACTCAGTTACTCACACCAAATATTTCCAACAAGTTTCTTTCATTCATGTTTTCCCTACCGAAACATTCAAGGCATTTTTATTCCCTTTCATTAGTTCTAAATACCCCCCCCCCATGTTACCCTCCTTTATTTCATCAGTCTAATTAGGTGTCCCGCAGTACAATGTTACAGAATAAGAGAGAGACGTTAGCAAATGAATAATAAATGCCACAGAAGCACGTGGTGTTTGCATTGGAAGGAAGAAACCTGGTACCACGAAACGTGTAACATTTGAGAGACATTCTGCAAGTGATATTGCCTGACAGGTTAAAAACCTGAACGTAGAGATCACAGCTGCTGTGGGAACATCACTGAACAGCTACAGGTTGCAGTTGAGAACATTCTGTTTTTACAGCTAACTAAACTAACTAATTAACTAATTAACTAACTAAGTAACTAACTAACTGACTGACTGACTGACCAACCAACCAAATAACCAACCAACTTAACTAACTGACTGACTGACTGACTGACCAACCAACCAACTAACGAACTAACCAACCAACCAACCAACCAACCAACCAACCAACCAACCAACCAACCAACCAACCAACCAACTAACTAACCAACCAACCAACCAACCAACCAACCACCCAACCAACCAACCAACCAACCAACCAACCAACTAACCAAATAACTGACTAACTCCATGGAGCAGAGGCATTCTTGAGAAGCTAACAGTTTCTCTGCTAGTCAAGAAATTCCCCGCATTTTATGGAACCCGGAGGTTCATTACCGTATTCACAACAGTCCGCCACCTGTCCCTATCCTAAGCCAGCTCAATCCAGTCCATGCCCTCATCCCACGTCTTTAAGATCCATTTTAATATTATCCTCCCATCTACGTCTGGGTTTCCCAAGTTGTCGCCTTCACTCAGGTCTCCCCACCAAAATCCTGTATGCATCTCTATTTTCCCCATAGGTGCCGCATGCCCCGCCCATCTCATTCTTCTCGATTTCATTATCCGAATAGTGTTTTGTGACGAGTACAGGTCATTAAGTTCCTCGTTATGTAGTCTTCTCCACTCTCCTGTTGCCTCGTCCCTCTTAGGCCCAAATCCGTTTTTACAATATCGCATTTTAAGTTTACACGTGCGTAACATCTCTGTGCTTTTACGAATCTTTCAAAATTACTGCAAGAATCATACGAGACGCAACCCTGTCTCAAGGAATACTGGCACTTAGAACCGACCTGTATCGGTAATGACAACGCAGTGTGTTTTATATACAACAATAACTGGATGCTTACTGAGTAGAGTGTGGATTAACTTGATGTCCCAAAAGGTCAAATAAAATACATATGCAGCAGACTCAAAGCAATTCACATAAAAATAATTATTTTTTCTAAAATGTGTGTATAACGAGAAGTCATTCGTAGCGTTTGACACGATTAACGCTTTAAAGACGAAGCGTATCTGTTTTATATAAGGACTCAGTGCGTACCGCGCTGTAAACACTCTCCACTTCGGTTATAAAAACCAGTCTCTTAATGTTTTATAAGGCAAAAGTTGCTGTTTGTTCTGAGATCCGTACAAAACACATAAACGCAATGTGGGCACCACGTAGAATTTTTTAATGTTAAACCTGGTGGTACGTAAAGTTACCGCTGGGCTTTAAAAGGTTAAGTAGCAATTCGTGAAACCATTTCGGACAAAAATGTGTCCAAACTTTATGGTCACACTGTAAATGGGCGGGGGATTAACATCGCCCATTCAGCACGTAGGCGAGGCGGAAGGTGTGATACATTCACATGTCAGGTGGGGTAGTGTAACAACGCATCTTGCGCAACTCCGATTCTATTGAACACACGCTACATTTTACAATTCTGAAGTTAAGACATCAAGGAAGAAGTTTATGGTACAACTGTGGGGCGTGCCAAAGCTCAGAGCTTTAGTAACCGGCTTCGAACCGCGGGAGTCCACGTTTGATGCCGGGTCTGTTCATTTCGGATTCGCGGCAGACAAAGTGGTACTGAAACACGGTTTTTTTTTCCCGAGTGGTTCCCCTCTCTCCCCTGCCAGGATCATTCCGCTGACACTGTCACGTCCATTTGTCTACCACCCGGTGCATGGACAAACAATCAAGCAGAGACCACACTGTAACATACCCATTCTCACCACACCCGAAAAATAAACAAGTTAGGAAATGTACGTGTAGCAAAAATTCTAGAACGTTGGTTGTGTCGTTTCTTACAGATTACCACATTATGAAATCTACCTTCTGAAGATTTTAAACTCAACACTGACAAATGCAAGTACTTAACCCTTTAAAGCCTACTGGTTATTTGATACAACAGGTTTAACAGTCCAAAATTCTCCATTCTGCCCACACGGTATTTATGTATTCTGTATTTATCTCAGAACGAACAACGACTTTAGCCCTATGTAACATAAACTGATTGCTTTTTATAACCGTGATGAAAAGTGTTTACTGCGCGGAACGAACTTGGTCTTTAAATAAAACAGCTTACGCTTCGTCTTTAAAGGGTTAAACGTACCTGCCACGTCCTATACTACACACAGAAGGTTTCTCTGTACTTTACTTATACATTCAAATCGATGAAGCTTACCTTACGTTATTGCTAGAAACGGGAGTGAAGGTACGTCGTAACAGCGAATCGTTAAAGTCTTATTTCGATAACACAGCGCATTAAAATAACTTAAACCAGAATGCATTTTCAGGGCCGTTTGAATGCAATAAATCCGTCTAATCCTTTGTTCTGCGTGGGAAGTTAGATAAATCTTAGTGAGATTTTCTTTTGTTCTTTTCGCGTGGGATGATGGCTTAACCTATACGAGATTTTTTTTCGCGTCGGTTGATGGGTAAGTCAGCGCACGATGGAGATACGCGCAGAATTTGTGATCAAACTCCAGGAAACGCGTCAGTTATACTCATCCTATTTTAACCGATACACAACCGAAGAAAAACACTCGTGCAAAAGTCATTGACCTTCCACTCGTTTCGCAGTCCTTACCTCTTCTACCTGTTCACAGCAGGTGTCGAGGTTTTTGTTTTTCAATTGATCAAACTCAGACACACACCACAGTCGGTAGGACTCCTCTGGACTGGAGATCGGCCCGACGCAGAGACCTCTACCTGACAACACAAACACTGTACAAGAGACAAACATTCATGTCCCCTGTGGGATTCGAACCCACGATCCCAGCAAGCGCTCGGCCGCAGACCTACGCCTTAGACCGTGCGGCCAGTGGGTTACAATATTCGTTCTGGAATCAGTACAAGACCACAATGAAAGAGTTTCTAAGAATTTATCACATCTCGCACGTTCACATTCAGATTGCCTTCAAAAGGAATACTAGTTTAGCCTTCTACCGGAGTCATATAATGCACAGCCAACTGCTCTGTGCGTCGGATTCCTTGGACACCTTTAACATGGCAGGAATTCGACTATGAAACCCCAGACTACATACCCAATAATACCGACACAGCTGGGTGTCAAACCCGACTCTCTGCATGGAATGTGCAGTGTACTGGCTTCAAAATTACCCAACGCAAATGCGAAGTTCTTCCTCCCACTTGCTACAATTTCCTTACATGTTGTCTATTTTCATGCACCTGCAAGACACCTGCTAGGTTGGTTGTCCCGCCCCTCCTTCTGTGTCTCTATATACGTACCACCTGGGTGATGCTGAAGGAATTTTCCTGAAATTTGACACTGAATAGTTGTATCAAAAGTTTTAGAGAAGCTTCAATTTTCATTTAAATCAGGCAGTTTTAGTGACTACTTTACACGAAAACCAACGCGCTTTCCAGGGTTTATAGCGAGTTCGAAAAACCATACTCTGCGCAGTCCCATTATGCAACGGACCCATACGCCAGTTCTACAAATACGTAAAATTATTTATTGTGTTCTTGTAATTTTTAATAAATTTTATATAACAAGTGTTATACTGGGGTTGTGAAGACGGTTATGTAATATAATTAACCCTTTAAAGACGGAACGTAGCTGTTTTATATAAGGACTCAGTGCGTACCGCGCTGTAAACACTCTCCACTTTGGTTATAAAAACCAATCTCTTAATGTTTTATAAGGCAAAAGTTGCTGTTTGTTCTGAGATCCGTACAAAACACATAAACACAATGTGGGCACCACGTAGAATTTTTCAATATTAAACCTGTTGGTACGTAAAGCTACCGCTAGGCTTTAAAAGGTTAATTAAGTGTTCTTGTAAGCCCGGGCATACGAAATTCAGATGTGGGCTTCTAAACAGTTCATCTTTACTACATATCCTATTAACGGCAATACAATCGAGTGTAACAGAAATTTCACATCAAAAGCAGCGTTTTTCCTCGAGTACAAAGTAACTACAGACTTCCTGGAGCATCCCGTTCGTAAAGGTGATAAGTTATCCTATTATCTAGTTACGCAATGCCTAAATTTCCTAACTTGTTACTCTGTGCCCTGGTTACCATGCTTCATGTTCTCTACACTCCTTAATGTTAAGTGTCAGTCACGCTCTTACATACGGTATGTTTCGACGGTGAGAAATATTCATTAAAATTAAAGAGGAATAATGTTTTCGTATTTTCATTCCCGATCTCCATTCTCCCTTCTTTTATCCACTGTCTACCCTCTCTGCCCATTCTTTCGTAGCCTGAATTGTATCCGCATAAAAGAATGAATTCACGAAAACTGCACAGTTCCACTGAAATATCGTGAGTAAAACATTACGTATACAGACAGCTATACATCGTCTGCTCTTACATAAATTATAATACGTTACATTTATTGGGCATTTTATTTCCTTGCAATAGGTACCTCAAGAAACAAATACACACACTGGTCTCCCCCCTGTGCCAGATTAATCCAGCTCACATCCTCCCGCCCTATTCCAGTAATAATGAGCTTCTGACGATGCTAGGCTACGTACCGACATTTGTGATCCGACGCCTGCCCTATCGACAGAAATATATGGCAACATTTCTATAAAACCACAATTATTTATACCTAAATTTTAATGTTTATCTTTCAAAATTACCCCCAAAAATGTACGTAACTGCTTTCTGCATTTTCCGAGTCGTACAAAATCCACATCCATGTCTTTAAAATCCATTTTAATATTATCATTCAATTGTGTCTGGATATTATCCGTAGTTTCTGCACCGTGCTACATTTCCAGTACATGTGGACAGAGTTCAGGCAGCTAGTGCGTAGTGAGCTTACTAAAAAGCCTCCTTCTATATATAACCCCTTGAGGTTGGCGTCCCGGTGCTTTAAAGTCCCTTTAAAGTTGAATTCCTATGTGGTCACCGTGCCAGTGTTCAGCATATCCAAGCCTTACCCACCACACAGCTAATCCGCCTGTATACGGCGCTGCGTCCTCTAACATCCGCAGGAGAGCTTTTGTTTTCAAAATTTAAGGACAAGAACAATCATAAAAACTTAAGTGTTATGCGAGATTTAAAGTTCTCATAGCTGTCTCTAAATTTCAAAGTTACTGACATATGACGCACTGTCGAGTTGCTATTTATGGGGTTTTAACAGCAGACATGGCGTTGCATCCGAAAAGACCTGAACCATCTTGACGAGTAATGATAAAAAGGCATGGATTCTTAAAAACTAGGACAAATACTGGAGAAAGGTAAATATCTAGTCCAGGGCTTCTCAAAGGGCGTGCCGTGAGTTTCGTTAGGTGTGTCAACAAATTTTGGATGTTATTTGGTTTAAAATAAATTTTAAATACATATAAATAGTGTGTGTAGGTAAATAAAATGGCAGCTCCTGTTGAAGGGAAACAGCGCATGCGCGAGTCTTCGACCCTTCCGTAGTGCTAGCAACTGTAACGTTCACGGCGCTGGGATTGCTCTTGGCAAGCAATGCTGCTCCGTCAACAAAGAAAATCTGTGGACCACTGGCCTAGCCCAAGCAGGTAACAGTTCTGGTAAGACTTTGGGTTCTCACGTCGAAAGGGTGTCAGCATTATCCGTGACTTCTAGAATGTGACGACACTTATCCGTGATTTCAGGCTTCCGCCGCGACGTTGATGAGACATGCGCTCTTCTGGGGTATTTATTACGCAGCGTCGAGTGGTAATCCTTTACCGACGTTTCGGGACAACGTATCGGTCCCCTCTTCAAGTCCAAGTTTTTCTTCTTTGACTTCTAGGACTTTGAAGATGGGACCGATACGTTGTCCCGAAACGTCGGTGAAGGATTACCATTCGACGCTGCGTAATACCCCAGAACAGCACAGATCTGACGACATTTAGTTTGGAGGATATGTATGGACGTTTCGAAAGAACGTATTTACCACTGTACAAGAACAAACACATTTAAAATGGAGACCATAGGCTCGTCCGAAAAAAATGGTGTTTACCTATCAGTCTGAAGAGGTTTCTACGATGGGCCGATCCCTCGTCCAGAGGAGTCATACCGAGTGTGTGGATGTGTCACTCAGTGTTATCAGATGCAACAGTAAGGTCAGACTAAGAAAGAAATACCTAACAATTTACTCAACACCGTATCCCAGACGACACTAATGGTGACAGCAAATTACTTTTTCTCATTTTGTGACAGTCTTCAACCAGGATAGACTGGAAAAGACTCCAAAGTAAACTATTGTGGCCTATTTTAAAAAGTGGATTAGAAATTCCCTGTATCGACTGCAAAACAGCTACAAGCGCTTCTGTTCAAACGGTCAACGGGCCAAAAGTCCAAGGCGTGACCTCTTAAAATATAAAACAGAAGCTAACCACACGGTCGCGGCAGTGGGTACATCAGACAGCGCACCACACGGACTCATAATGAATTATGCATTTCTGTAAAGATGTCGCCAGTTCACACAGCCTCAAAAGCACAATCAAATCGATAAGGTGAAATAATGCAGGAATAACTTAGTATGTGTTTGTGACGTGGTTACTGAAACGTGCATTAATTTCCTCGTAACCATTAAAAACACAAAGATGGAGGAGATGGGTGTTTTAAAAGAACGTTAAAAAAAGGGAAGAGGGACACTGCGTGACAGACGGACAGACAAACTGATAAGCATGAAGACACGCACAGCGTGTCCAGACATTAATTACGGTGTCACGCCACGTTATGCAGGTCAGCACTGAAGAGGCATCAAGGGTAATTAATTACTTCTCTGTCTGGAACTGAAGCACCCCTTAAATTCAGAAAAATCAAATTTAATGGAATAATTCGAAGTATAAGGACTGTGACCACCACCGTATTTAAGGCTGACATGTATAAAAAGGAAGGTAAATGACTCTACAAATTCGCAACCTCGGCGTGCTAGAAGTGGTTGGGTGGTCAGTAATCCACTCCGGCCGTTGTGGCCCCAGGAAAGACCCCGTAGCCACTGTACAGGACGCTGGGTTCGCCTCTGGGCCGGTTTCGACTGGCATGAAAATTTCGCCCCCAGCGGAATTCGATCCCCTAACCGTCCAGCCCTCAGGGTGTCCCTGTCCCGACTGAGGCATCCCAGCCGTCATATAAAAAAAGTGAACTGACGAACCTACACCATAAACTACCCGAGTTTCACAACACAATTATATGGAATGTAGCGTTGCATCTCAACATAAAAATCGGCGCACGGTCTTTGGTAGCGCTAACATATGAGACTGGGATTTGGGAGAGGCGTGGTTCCGGTCTCATCAAGGTATTCCACTTTAGCGACTGACAGGTGTTCGTAATACACCTCGACTTCGACCTTACAGTGTTTGCTAAAGAGTCAAAATCTCTAAAGTTTGTTCACAGTGTGTGTTTATTAACCCTTTAAAGACGAAGCGTATCCGTTTTATATAAGGACTCAGTGCGTACCGCGCTGTAAACACTCTCCACTTTGGTTACAAAAACCAGTCTCTTAATGCTTTATAAGGCAAAAGTTGCTGTTTGTTCTGAGATCCGTACAAAACACATAAACGCAATGTGGGCACCACGTAGAATTTTTTAATGTTAAACCTGGTGGTACGTAAAGTTACCACTAGGCTTTAAAAGGTTAACTACTTATGTCAGACTAAACAGATGTATGTTTCCCTAAACAGCCTTAACAAACCAAATTTCAGGGCTACGTTCTCCTACGATACGGCGCCGTGTCACTAAATGATTGGTTTCTGACTTTTCGAGACATTCAACGGACTTTTGACCCGGAATATGATCCCAGCGGCCGCGCAGTCTAAGGCGTAGGTCTGCGGCCGAGCGCTTGCTGGGATCGTGGGTTCGAATCCCACCGGGGACATGGAATTTTTTGTCTCGTACAGTGTTCGTGTTGTCAGGTAGAGGTCTCTACGACGGGCCGATACCTCGTCCAGAGGACTCCTACCGAATGTGGTGTGTGCTTGTGTGATCAAGTGAAAATAAAAACCCTCGACACCTGCTGTGAACAAGTAGGCAGACAAGGGAAGGACTACGAATATGACGCCAATAGCATGTCTCGAAACGTCGGTAAGTTATCACTCTGTAACGCTGCGCCACTTCCCATAAAAACAGAACCCCCACTGCACTGCTGTGGAAGTCAAACTGGCACACCATATTTAATTTAAAAGCCCCAAACTCTAAAAAACACCTCACCAATAACTATCCGGTTGATAAAATCAGTAAAAATGAGATGGGCGGATCATGTGGCACGTACGGGGGAAAAGAAAGTTGCATAGGGGGTTTTGGTTGAGAGACCTGAAAAAAAAGCGACCTCTTGGAAGACCTACCGTAGATACAAGGATAACATTAAAATTAAGCTTCAAGACGTGGGATGGGGTGTCAAGCTGTACTGATAAGGCTCTGGATAGGGGCAAGTGGTGGGCTCTTGTGAACGCGGCAATGAACCTTCGGGTTTCATAAAATTCGGGGAATTTTTTGACTAGCTGAGGAACTGCCAGCTTCTCAGGATGGACTCTGCTCCTTGGAGTTAGTCAGGGTGTGAGTGAGTGAGTGAGTGAGTGAGTCAGTCAGTCAGTCAGTCAGTCAGTCAGCCAGTCGGTGAGTCAGTCAGTCAGTCAGTTAGTTAATTAGTTATTTAGTTGAACACTACAAATCCATTACAGAGGAGCAAACAAAATACCGAAAGGCAGTGAATGTGAATCCACAGTTACAAGATTTGGACTCGGAAAGTGCCTAAAACTTTTCAGGTCTATTTTCACCGCAGACCACAATGTCTGCACTGATATTCCGGATGACATGACACGTCACGCTCTGTGATGATGATAATTGAACCTAATTGAATGTGTTGCTGGAATGGTATGAGGTACTAATGATTGTAGATGCATCAAGAATTCATTCGGTTCATTGGAACCCATACCTTTGGCCAATTACACGCAACGGTACAGTTATGTGCTCCAGTTCGTTCACATTTTTTGACGTAACAAATCACACACTGCCATCAATTGAGCCTTTCGCTTACACAATCAGCTCCTAGCCAGAACTGACAAAGACTATTTTACTATTACCTAGACCTCTAGTGCCACATTTTTCCCAGTATTATTGTAATTTCTTCCCACTTTTGTGAAGAACTTTTACCTCAGCTGGAGATTACATAAAAGTTCAAAGTCTTTGATATATAACCTGCCAAGTTTGTAAGTGTTGAGTGACACACAGTATGTTGAGTGGTAAGCCGGACGCTGCTAATCACCCAATAAATATCGGAGTGTGATTTGGTCACTGAACTTCAGCGTAAAATTGCCAAAAATCGTATTCAGAAAACGGTCATAATAGAAACGTGGGTAAGTGTATAGAATAATCCGTAATATAAGGAGAAAGCGTCGAAGACTTAACACCTAGCAACCCAACACCACAGCCTCCACCATTCAACATGCAACTCGTATCCGGTCATACGTCAGACAACAGAACATAAAAATCGGCTAGCCAGTTGCTCGGTTTTAATGCATGGATTAAAACACAGAAAGATCTTCGTTTGATTTTAACGTATTTTAACGCTGTAAAGACGAAGCGTATCTGTTTCATATAAGGACTGTAGACACTCTCCACTTCGGTTATAAAAACCAGTCTCTTAATGTTTTATAAGGCAAAAGTTGCTGTTTGTTCTGAGATCCGTACAAAACACATAAACGCAATGTGGGCACCACGTAGAATTTTTTAATGTTAAACCGGGTCGTTTGTAAAGTTACCGCTAGGCTTTAAAAGGCTAATTATCAGGAACGGGTATCCTAAGACTTTAATAAATAAAACATCGCACTGTTTGTGCCTACTCAACACGCCACCGAGAATTACAACTTAGTTATAATAGATTCTTTACATAATTTGTTAGAGTTTGTAAAGTTATTTACATTCTTCACCTTGTTTTTTTAGACTTCCGTATTGAAAAATCTGAAGATGAAGAGCTTCTGACCGAAACATGTAGTATTTAAAAGAATAATAAAGGGTTTTGTCTGACGGAAATACACTTGTTTACGTGATTGTATGTACACAACGTGACGGCTAACATAACACTGTTTGAAGGCTGCCGTCTGTCAGTATGGGACACTGTATAGTCTCATACTAATGCACCGACGTTTCGGGAGATCCTTCTGCCTCTACCATCAGGGTATAATTCACTGTGGGTACTGACAGATGTCACCGCTGTCATACAACCGGAAGTTCAAGTTCAAACCGAGACACAACAGGTCACAAGGGGCAGTCAAAAGGGACGACACACCAATCTTGCTTCTTCCTATGATGTGAAGCCGTTTAGACTGGTGAAGTCTCTCGACGTTTCAGGACACTTAACGCCACCCGAACGAAATCACATGTAAAATGATAGGAACACGCTTAATTCTTGAAACTCGTCCTGGTCAAGCATTTAGCATTTAACCTTCATCCTATGTGGAATATATGGTGAGCTGTTAATAGTGCCAGTACCATTAATGTGTAATATTTGGTGACCTACATTTGGCAACGCTGAAAAGAACCTCTCTCTCTTTCTCTCTCTCTCTCTCTCTCTCTGCACAATGTCTCAACACTGAATCAATCGTGAAAGACGTCCTATGTCATATCTGTGTGCACACACTTACTAGGCCCTTAAGGGCCCAGTTGGTAGCCGAGTGGTGCTGGCATTATTAGCAGCTCACCGTATATTCCACATTAGCAGGATGAAGGTTAAAATTGTCTACAATTTAATATGAAGGCTATCTTTGGTGTGATACCGTATATTTTGGTACATATGTTTCGGATGCATCCTTTTTCGGGGTAGAAGAATGTGGCAGGTTCTTACTGAACTTTTGTTATCTACTTACAAAACTACACGTCTTCACATGCCAGGATACAGCAATCCTGACAGTCACACCCTTCAGAATCTCATATCAACATTTTTGTTTACACATTTAAATCTTCCAAGTCACCCATGCATCTGTTAACGGATAAATATTGTGTATTTTTCTCAGTTCCTCCGTGTGTCTCATGTACTTTCACAAACCTGATCATCCAGTTTAGTTACAGCTGAGACTAAAGCCACTTTTACATGAAAAGCACGTCAATTTAAAGAGGGGGGGGTGGGGAAATTTTAACATAGGGCTTCTGATAATTGCTGTAATTATTGGAGTATTTTAAATTAAGCATAGTCAGTATATTTGTTTCATTTTTTCCCGTTTCAATTTCCCTGTTGTTCACGTAATTTATACGACAAACATTGTGATACGGAACGCCTATATACATATATTTTATTCGTGACCCGATGACAGAAACTTTTATTTGCATGCTGACAAGCGCCCTCTGTGCTGTGACAATTACAGACGCTAACAAAGTGTGAATATTTTTGTGACCCCTACACATACTTGAACCACGCCTCCCGTACTTTATCCACACAAGGCCTCTCAGTGAAACTGTAAAATTTAATTTAATGTGGATTACAGCCTTCTGAAATGTAACGCGTTATATACTGTTAAAAGAAACTCTGTCAGTTCCGCAGAAACCTGCTGTGTGAATCTCCAAATTATCTCCGCACTCACTAACGTGAGAACTTTGAATGCCCACAATTCAATTAGACTCAATCACCAAACCGACTTTTTACAATTGGGATAAATCGGTCGGTATAGCACCACGGATCACGTTGCAAGAAGTTGGAGACACATTTTACCAAAAAATTATTCGTTTCACCCAAACAGTAAGATATAAACCTCAATACGTGGTGTTCACGACAGACTTTTGAAAATTATCCTACAGCCGAAACATGTAAGGCTTTTTTTAAGATATAATAACAGAGAGTCTGATAAGTGCACTTGATGGCTAACTGTTGCAACTTAACCACCTTTCTTTTGCCTTATCTTCTTCTCGGAGTTCCAAGTGGGCCCTTTGCAGCCGAACAAAACACAACCGGGCGGTGTTTGGGGGGGGGGCGGGGTAAAAGAAAAGATCGTACATGTTGAATGGGTAAGGACATGGAAGGATTTGGTCATGCCCGTACTCCTAGTTTTCTAGTTGAATGAGACACTGTATGAATTGCCCTTAAGGGTAAGAGTTGAGGTTCGTACAGTGCTGAATAAGGGTTAATTCACATTATACGGCACGACACGACAACGGCACGACACGACACGACACGACACGACAAAAACCAACGTACATTCACATCTACCGTCAGTTAACAGACAGGTAAAATATTCTCTTCTCTCGATCCCAAAGACACTGTCTTTGTCGTTAGCTGTCGGTGACGGACTGGCGTAAATTCGACCATGTGAAATGCATAAAAGAGTGTCGTGTCGTGCCGTATAATGTGAATCGACACTACGACGTGACGCCGTGTACTGTCAGGCCATATCGCGTCATATCCTGCAACACAGTGACCTTCCTGGTTCCTGCGAGTTCTCGTGGTCTTCGAATACCATTTTTCTCTTTTATTTCCCACCTTCGCGCCTTTTTTCACTTCTAGGAGGCATATAAATACTTTTTGTACCTGATATTTTCCGATTGCCATGTCGATATTCAAATAATGAAGTTCGCGAGTAATTCTGCCGTGGTTGCAATTCTTTGTATACATTCTATTTGAATTGCTAATGCAAAAAAAAAAAACTTTCTACAGTGTTATGCAAATATGAGCCACTGTGAATCCGGTCGCAGGAGATAGACTCTGGTATTATAGATTGTTTTATATTGAAAACTTAATTTGAATTGTAAAAAAATTAAAGAAGAAAATAATTTTGTTACTAAAGTTACAGCTACCCTTCGCCATCCACTTTAGTTTTAATACCATTTGTTCATTTTCCATAAAATGCATGACTGGTTAACCATTTAAAGCCCAGTGATTACTCTACGTACCAGCAGGTTTAACATTAAAAAATTCTACATTCCACCCACACAGTGTGTACATGTGTGTGTGTGTGTGCGTGTATGTGTGTGTGTGTTTATGTAGGCTGGGTAGGCCACCAGAATCGCTCTACGTCCTGTGAAGAGGGAAAAAATTCTTTGTTGACGCCGGGAACCGACAAGCTGCTCGCTACACTGACAGAGACTTTTCGACTCCCCTGCCTTACAATTTATAAGGTTGACGCACGAATTCTGTACCTTGTCTTTCATTTCCATTTTATCATCCTTGCTTTAATAAGTACACATTTCCTCTGTCAAGACCTTACTGTGTCCTACAGTGAACTAAAATAACTTTAAATTGACCTTAAAAGCTGAAATTTTTACTGTTTAAAGCCACAGTTTACTCCGTCCTGTCCCTTTCCATATTGCTTTCGATCTTCCTTTACTGACACTTGTTTATGCAAAAAAACAGCACTGTTTACGAACTACTGGAAAATAAAAAGAGAGGCTTACGTTATTTTCTCAAACGAGGGCCACGATCGTGCGCAAAATGAGTATTTCCACGCATTTCGAAACGTGTAAGAAAAAAAAAAAGAGGGAAGTGAATTTATCCGAACTTCTTTCCAACTACCGTCGTAAATTGACTTTATAAGCGATCCGTTTTGTCGAAAAAGTCTCCTTCTCAGAGTAATAAAAAGAAAGGATTTTGTTTTAATGTCTTTGCCTTTGAAACAATATAAAGAAAACGTTTCTGCGAAAATTATATTACTGAAAAGGCTTGCGTAGCTGCAAATGAGTCTATTGTTATGCACGGGATAACAGTTTCGAAGCTGGGTTTCATTACAGGCTGCCTTGACGTTCCCATGTCTGTCGTCAAGGCCTCTACGACAATTCGCAAGTTAATGCCTCTAAAAATATCGGAAGAAGACTGTCGCTTTAAAACCCTTACGGCTACTTTATACACATAGAACTGGACCCTGTGTTGTGTCAGACAGTGGCCTTCGGGAAATTCCGCGTGGAAACCGGAGAAAGCCAAACTTTTTGGACAAGCTCTGAAGGTCTGCAGAATGTCCCTACGAAGTCAGTAGAGAGTCGAATTAAATTCACATTCTGGAGTGCTACTGTACTGTGCTGTGGCCCTAAAAAATCACTTTCAATACAGTCACAGTCCAGTACTGTACGCGTGAATTAAAGTCCGGTCTCACAATGCATCTCAAATTGAAAAGAAACAGTCCTGATTTTTAGCGATACAACACCGTCACACTGCAGTCCTGCACGTGCGAGTAACTGTGCAGAGTGCAGAAGAGGCGTTTGTTTATTCCCCAACTCTGCTAACCACCTGTCAGATCACACGGAATGCCTTCATCCCAAACTCCACAACCTACCTTTTCATCCCCCCCCCCCTCCTCAATGAAAATCCCAAATCTCATTTAAACTTCTGTTTAACATAGTTTTCAAACAAATGTTTGGACGACTCTGGCTCAAGCCCCGGGATCTGGCGTGTGTCCGCCTTTCTTTTAATCATTATCATCGTCGTCGCAGTAAACACAAAAGATCTACTTCGATTTCATATAAATATTCACAACTTCTCCCAACATCACCATAACCAGTGGATATAAAGACCGCGCCGAATCCGAGCTGCCCCACTTGGCTCCGTTCCGAAAGGACGGCTGTGTCGATTAGTTTTGCGGCATTCAATATTACCTCCGAATTAACATATATGTAATCCACAAGAACTCTGAAATTACTCATACGGTCTCGGATAGGACGACGACTAACTCGCGTAATGAAACTCGTCTACATAGTTTACATTTTCGTTTTATTTGGCTTATCATTTTTATGCGCCTTATCGGAACAATTACGTAGAGCGAGTACTTGCTTCCTCACTTCGCCCGGCAGCTTTCCCGCCCCCCCCCCCCCCCGCCCCCCCTCCCGGGCGAATGCATCGCGGCCTCTCCCACCTTACGGAATTCTCTGAAATTTTGTCTCGTATGTTTCATATACGCCGACCCCAGTGGCGGCGCGGTCTAAAGCGTAGGTCTGCGGCCGAGTGCTTGCTGGGATCGTGGGTTCGAATCCCACCGGGGACATGGATGTTTGTCTCCTGTGAGTGTTTGTGTTGACAGGTAGAGGTCTCTGCGACGGGCCGATCCCTCGTCCAGAGGAGTCCCACAGACTGTGGTGTGTGTCTGAGTGTGATCAAGTGAAAATAAACAACCTCGACACCTGCTGTGAACAGGTAGAAGAGGGAAGGACTGCGAAACGAACGTTTCATATACTATGTCCACATGTTCAGACTTCGGTTAAAATTGCACTAACGTAAAGACACTTTACACGAAAACATAGTAGAAGTACATACAGGATATCTATAATCAGTGATCTTCACAACTGGGATAGGTTGTGTTTTCTGTGACGCACACATTGAGGCAAAAAGAGATAGTCGTGACCGATTCCATATTTGTTGCTAAGATACCGCTAAGAAACCTGTTTCTGAGATAGAACATTTAAAGTGTGCAGTGCGGAAAAGACACATTTAAAATACCTCATTATTCAGATTTATTCTTGAAGTTTAAAATCTGGGGAACATATCACAGCGGAAGTGCCAAAAGTGCTGTGCCCTGCCTACGTTTCCTAATTTGTTTGTAAAAGGCTTCTTTCTTTCGTGAGATGATGTGTTTATGGACTTTATCCATTGTCCGAAGAGTAAAATATTAAAAATATTAAAAACTAAAATCACGACGTTTCGGAAGCTGGCTCTGCTTCCGTGTTCAGGTGAATGGAGCGGGAAAAGAGAAGAGCACCTACTCGGTTGGGCCCCTTAGACAGAATGATGAAGGCTAGCTCTGTCTAAGGGGCCCAACTGAGTAGGTGTTCTTCTGTCTCCCCCTCCATTCACCTGAGGACGGAAGCACAGCCAGCTTCCGAAACGCTGTGATTTTAATTTTTTAATATTTTTAATATTTTACTCTTCGGACGGTGGATAAAGTCCATATACCCATCACCACACAATATTATACAACGTCGTCAAAGCATTTTAGAATCTTCTTTGTTTCGTTCGCTTAAATCGCATGATAACTTTATGTTCCAGAGTCCTTCTTCAGAAATGTAGATCCAGTAGCCTGGTTAAGAAACGTGCCATTTTTAATGTAACCTGACAGTTCATTACCGTGTTCACAACAGCACTCTACTGCCAGACATTCATATTCAGTGTCAAATTAATCCAGTCCACACTCTCACATTTAAACCGCTTTTTAATATTATCCTGTCATTTCCCTATGCCTAAGCTGTTTAATAGCAACAGGATTATAACAAAGGGTAATTCAATTAAACTAAAAAGTTTTTATGTAACAAACAGCAGAAGAGGTCTGAATTTTAGTTTTGAATCTTCGTGGGAAACTAATTGCAAGTCGGTCCGCAAGGGGCATTGGCTTCTACAGAGGAAGAAGCCAAGAGAAATGAAGTGGCGTGTTAGAGACGCGATAAAATAGTGTGACGTGTAAGGAAACGCACTAAGCAGAGCGCAAGAAATTTGTCGTACACAGGGAGCTGTGAGATGCATTTGGTTCAAATAGCAGTCTGCCCTGTTCAGCGGAAGAGTTGCGCTTTGACACCCCTATACAAAGGCTTTTCAATAAGAAAAATTTCCTTGTGACATAACAATTATATTAGGGAGAATTACAAAGTTAAATTTAGGTAATTTGCTCCACTGATGTACCGCTATTTTCTATTTAATCCCACATTACATAGATAAAGTTGTCACATTTAAAAAGGAGTTTAAAAATTCCGTCGCGTTAGAATTAACAAACTAACTCCAAGGAGCAGAGGCCTTCTTGAGAAGCTAACAGTCTCTCAGCTAGTCAAGAAATTCCCCGCATTTTATGGAACCCGGAGGCTCATTACCGCATTCACAAGAGCCCGCCACCTGTCCCTATCCTGAACCCGCTCAATCCAGTCCATGCCCCCATCCCACTTCTTGAAGATCCATTTTAATATTATCCTCCCATCTAAGCCTGGGTCTCCCAAGTGGTCTCCTTCCCTCAGGTCTCCCCACCAAAATCCTGCATGCACCTCTCTTTTCCCCCATACGTGCTACACGCCCCGCCCATCTCACTCTTCTCTATTTGATTACCCGAATAATATTTGATGATGAGTACAGGTGATTAAGTTCCTCGTTATGTAGTCTTCTCCACTCCCCCACGTTCAAATTATTACTTAAAATTACAATACAGTAATTCCCAAAATACTGTGCTAATGTTTTGATTTGTTCCGTGAGGATATCTTCCTCTATGAGTTTCCTCATCTAAGAGCAGAGCGATAAAGAGAAATGTTCTCCCTTTCCTGATGAAACAATGTACAGAGAACAAAGAGACAAATGAGGGGTAAAAGAATTATAAACAAAAACTCTTGAAAGCAAAGTTTCTCGAAGCAGTAAATGTTCTAATTGATTTCCTGCTGAAAGACATTGTCTACATTCTACACTGAACAAATGTGAAAACGAAATGTTCCTTCTAAATAAATATTAAATAGAGAGACTGAGAGGTGGGTGATAGCATCTCATCTCTTGTGAGACACTAAATAAAAGATACGAATACGTTCCTTGAAATAATAAAAAGTCTGTCGAGTATGTCATTACATTAAAATTAAAACAAAATGTCGAAAAAAATTTAAATATTTTCATATTGCATTCGAAAAATTTCTGGAACGAAACTACATAATATTTTCAGAAAAAGTAGTTGTGAATTATCTTTGCCTGATCCTTTAAAAAAAAGGCTTCAGTGTTTACATCCCCCAAGTATTCCTGTCCTGCACAAAATTCTTCATTGTTGTGGGTAGCGAAGAAAGTATAAACACGAAACCCCCCACACAAAAGTTTATTTAAAACGGCAGAACAACGTTATTGTTGCCAAAACGTGAAGAATACCAACATGTCTTTCTGAATGGTCAGATGGCAGCTTGTCAACGGGTACTGTTGTCACACACACAGATCAAAGTAGTGTTTCGGTGTCTTTCGGTATGTTACACGGAAGTAAAGACACTATGTTAGTTTACAAGTGAAGTCACCAACTAATGCACTTTTTAAATCACTGACACTTCCCGACATGTTTCGGCGTCCAATGACGCCATCACCAGGGGGTACACATTGTGACTAGCACAGGATGTCCATATGGTTCTGTTATCGGCCATTCAGGTTCAAACCCTGGATAGGACCGGCGATTCAGGTTCAACCCCTGGACAGGCCTTAATAACATAATTTTTTGTTAGTTACACTTGTTTCGGTGAATAGGGTAGCTAGGGAAGACAGCGAGAGGGTGTGAGTGCAACTAACACATTCAGACCGGCCAAGGCTCAGCAGGACATCCGTCAGCTGTCCCGCTGCGCGGAGTTTTGCAGCTCGGCGTTCCTTAGGGAAACCCGAGGCTTGACACTTTTGAAGAAATAATTCATTGAATGGGAAGTGCTAGTGGGCAACACCCCAAAAGGTTCGTTAATCGTATGTTTGGGGCTACTGGCCTAATTTAGCGCAACCAACCAAGTTGAGCTATTCAAAAAGTTAAACTCGGCCTATGGGGTTCTTCTAAATTTGAGTTTCGGCCAATAGGATTATTTGGTACAAAAAAAACGGGAATTTGACTTTGAAATTGCGACGGACGTTAGGGGACTCTGCTCTTGGATGCTGGGGAGGACAGTTCGGAAGTTTGGTGTGATACAGTTTCGGACAGTTGGTCGAGAAAAAGTGCGAAATTAAGATTGGAATAGGACAGTTATTCCAGGTGTCGTCATCATTTCCGTGATTGTAATCTTCTTGATGTAATACAATGTGTAACCCTTCAAATAAAGCATAAGCGTTAACTGTAAATTGGTGAATGAGTTGGATAGGGGACGCTGCAGGGACCTCCCGCGTATAAACCCTGAGAAAAGTTATCGTGATCGCTAAATAACCGGGACAATAATACGACAATAATAAATACCAGTCACTGTGGTGAGCGGTAGCAGTTCATAACAGTCTTAAGTTCTGTAGTTTTCTTAGACCCTGTTGGGGGAAATGGTTCCGATAATAGCACGTATGTAAGAGACATACACATATTACCCACACCAGATACAGAAGTTTAAAAATACATATTTTATATATCTTATATTTTATATAAAAAGTTTAAAAATATATAAAGTCTATAAAACATGTGCTCTTGTCTTTGAAGACAAGTGCACATGCTGCATTAATTGGTGCATTTGATGGTGACTACTTGTATAGTGAAAATGCACAATGAAAACAACACAAAACGATGTTAGTTTATTTCACATACAGCTGCATCTAGTTTATTCGATACAACAATTTATTTACCACAACTTCGTACTACATTTTTCTCCACAGCCGCACCAGAACTTCCCAATTTCAAATAATTAAGTTAATTAGAAAGCTAAGAAAGAGACGCAATTACATTAAAATATTATACCTTGTTACCTCTATATCGCATGAATTATCGACAAAGACAGAAGCCAATATAATTGAATTAGCAAGCAGATGGAATTAAAGATTTCACCACCAAATGCACTTCGATGTGACTGATTAGTACTGGAAACATAAGAGGGCGTGGGAACGTCACTCTGTTTATGGCGTTTGGCGGATCAGCAGCAAAACGGGACAGAAATGTGAACAGAGGTTTTCTCCATGTTTATCTGTCCAAACGTAAAATTTCGAGAACGGCTTAATATTATTTTATAATAATAAATATAATATAAAATAAGCATAATAGATAATAATAAATATAATATAAAATAAGTAAATAAATATTAATAAATATAATACAAAATAAGTACAATAAGTAATAAAAATATAATATAAAATAAGTGTAATATATAATAATAAATATAATACAAAATAAGTATAATAATAATAAATATAATATAATATAAAACAAGTATAATGAAAATAATAAATATAATAAAAATAAGCATAAAATAATTAATGCAAGTATAATAAATAATAATAAATATAATAATAAATATAATTATAATTAACAATAAAGAAACAATTAAATAAGTACGATAATAATAATAAATATAAATAAGTATAGTAATAAATATAATATAGAAAAGTATAAATAATAAATATAGCATAAAATAAGTACAATAATATATAATAATACTTTACATTGGAACGTTTCATTAGTATATGTCGACAATATACAATTTCGAATAACAGTACACGTATACAGATCAAAAGAAGACAGAGATCAGTATAACTGGGTTTAACAGTCATGACCTTCAATTTTCAATACCTGCTAACATAAACAGTGCCATTCCTTACAGTACTGCACGATGTACGTTTCCTCTCCACATTAAATCGAAAAAATGCTGTAAGCTTACCTACGTGGAGACTGTCACTGAACACTCCAAATACTCATATTTCATGCTGATTCACGTAGAGGCGTGCTGGAACGTCTGGAGAGAGAATTCCGTCAAAAACTAGTAACTGCCAACTGACAATTCATTAATTCTCTCTCTTAAAATTGTACTACTGACAACGATATGAAACGATGTGATATGAAACTATATATGAGTTATATGTATATATGAGTTTATTGTGTAGCAGACTTAGAATTTGTAGACAATGAAGATAAGTTGACAGAAGAGGCAGTTACTTTACATGTCTTTTTCAATGACAACCCGTTGTGATATATGAACAATAAAAGGGGAAGTATAAAGTATCAACCGCGACTAAATTTATATCGGCTTGATTTCTGGCTATATATTTCGACTTAGTGAAAAGGCAAATAAAAATACACAAAAGAAAGATAACTAAATACAAAGCATTAAAATAACTAAATACAAAGCATTAAAATTATATTTTTTTCAGATAGTTACTACCTCAGCATTACAAAAATTTGAGCTGCATAAGCCGAAAATAGATAAAAAGTCAAGCATTTATAATAAAATATTAAAATAAGATTTAAAAAAGTCCTGCATGATGTAAAAAACTCACTCCTAGAGAAACAGTCACTATTACCCCCGTGTGGAGTGGTAGCTTGTTGAATACCACTGTCTATATGGAAGCCGACCCGAAGTCAACGAATTACTGTTAACTCCACCAATCAAAGACACAGTATTTAACAAGCAGCGAGTAATTTGCTTAGATTCCCGTATTCATTATATTTTAAAGCCTTTAAATGAATGGTTAAAACAAATGGTTTAAGCCGATAGGAAGATATTTCTAATCACTCTGAAAAACGTGCTGATCTTAAATTGCAATAAATTCCTATCATTAGTCCTTCTAGACGCTTCACAATTTGTATGCGTTCAAACACATCACAAAAGACGCACAATCCAGGGCAGTGGTTTTCAGACCCCTTCTTCGCTGTCCACACCCGCAGGACCTTCGTACAAGTAACAATGCGGGCGTGTTGTAACTTCGGACTGCCTCACTCAGACACGTTTCAACTAATGACTTGTACAGTCCACGGCAAAAGAGGACTGCATCGTTCTGATGTGCAAGGATCACTTCCAGGAGTCACGTAGTAGAGGCCTGTTACTTTAAACAAACCGGCACACAATTTTGTGATGTTCGAAGTTCTAATGGTGACGACTGTCTCCGTAGACCTGACATCGTGCAGTGTGGTATATAAGCACCGACGTTTCAGAAAAACCGGCTTCCTCCATCTTCAACATGTTACTCTACCCTGACAATGGAAGCAAAGGTTCCTCATAAACGTCGGTATTTATCAGCCTACATGGCGTCACATGGTAAAAACCGGTAATTTTAAGAACACAATTTCGTCAAGATGGGAAATCAAAATTCATACTTTGTACCGAAAATAATAAAACAAATGGTCACACAAATATTGCTGTACATGGAAAGTCGATGATGATGCGTGACCAATCCTTTAAGATCCATTTTAATATTATCCTTCCACCTACAAGTAGTTCTTCCCAGTGACTCTTTTATTCGGGTTTTTACTTCAAAACCATGCACTAATATCCCTTCTCCGCCATTCGTGCCACATGCCCGGCCTACCGCATCCTGCTTGATTCAACCACGATACTAAGTTTGGTGAGAGCTACAAATGATAAAAGTTTAATCTGCAATGCCAAATGCCATTAACCTTTTAAAGCCTAGCGGTAACTTTACGTACCACCAGGTTTAACATTAAAAAATTCTACGTGGTGCCCACATTGCGTTTATGTGTTTTGTACGGATCTCAGAACAAACAGCAACTTTTGCCTTATGAAACATTAAGAGACTGGTTTTTATAACCGAAGTGGAGAGTGTTTACAGCGCGGTACGCACTGAGTCCTTATATAAAACAGACACGCTTCGTCTTTAACCTCTTAAAGCCTAGCGGTAACTTTACGTACCACCAGGTTTAACATTAAAAAATTCTACGTGGTGCCCACATTGCGTTTATGTGTTTTGTACGGATCTC
>BLKM01000247.1:176356-315933 GCA_013340265.1 Coptotermes formosanus | reverse complement strand
GCGTACCGCGCTGTAAACACTCTCCACTTCGGTTATAAAAACCAATCTCTTAATGTTTTATAAGGCAAAAGTTGCTGTTTGTTCTGAGATCCGTACAAAACACATAAACGCAATGTGGGCACCACGTAGAATTTTTTAATGTTAAACCTGGTGGTACGTAAAGTTACCGCTAGGCTTTAAAAGGTTAAAGACGAAGCGTATCTGTTGTATATAAGGACTCAGTGCGTACCACGCTGTAAACACTCTCCACTTCGGTTATAAGAACCAGACTCTTAATGTTTTATAAGGCAAAAGTTGCTGTTTGTTCTGAGATCCATACAAAATACATAAAAGCAATGTGGGCACCACGTAGAATTTTTTAATGTTAAACCTGGTGGTACGTAAAGTTACCGCTAGGCTTTAAAAGGTTAAAGACGAAGCGTGTCTGTTTTATATAAGGACTCAGTCCGTACCGCGCTGTAAACACTCTCCACTTCGGTTATAAAAACCAATCTCTTAATGTTTTATAAGGCAAAAGTTGCTGTTTGTTCTGAGATCCGTACAAAACACATAAACGCAATGTGGGCACCACGTAAAATTTTTTAATGTTAAACCTGGTGGTACGTAAAGTTACCGCTACGCTTTAAAAGGTTAAACAGATAGAGTACGGGTTCAGAAATGCGTAGCTACAGGCACAAGTTGCTGGGAGAGAGTCATAACAACTGAGAGAGAGAGTGATAATTTTGTTAAGAGAGAAGTGTTTCGAGAGCAGGTAGACAACGTCTGCCCACATCTGCGCCCGTTTACAACCTCCGAGAGGTTCTAAAAAGAAAGGAATATTAATCCCCGAAAGTCGCCCCTCAAAGACCCGCTCGGCGGTAGGGGAGTTTATAATAGAGACTTTCCCAGTATAATGAATTTTACAGATTCAATTCAGTGCATTTTATATGCAACGTACTATTTCAATTTTTTACACAATATTTAATTTAAGGTTCCAATAAAATCCATTCATAACCACAGGAGGTAAGGATTAAACGTAACGTTAATCTGAAAGTCGAGTTTCTGCCACAAAATAGTTACAATCTCCTTTACAAAGACCAAACAGATTAATGCTGTATAAGGAAATAACTTCTGTTTACTCTGAACATCATGCGAAACAAGTAAACAGACTGTGTGTGAATGCTTAAGAGACTGCTGATAAATTACCCACATCTTAAGGCAGCTGAAGGTTCGCTGAAGTCCTTAGAAGGTGCTACCACTGTTCCTGTTTTAAGTACAATCCACAGTCTCTCAATTAACCCTTTAAAGACGAAGCGTATCTGTTTCATATAAGGACTCAGTGCGTACCGCGCTGTAAACACTCTCCACTTCGGTTATAAAAACAAATCTCTTAATGTTTTATAAGGCAAAAGTTGCTGTTTGTTCTGAGATCCGTACAAAACACATGTTATAAACCCTTTAAAGACGAAGCATATCTGTTTCATATAAGGACTCAGTGCGTACCGCGCTGTAAACACTCTCCACTTCGGTTATAAAAACAAATCTCTTAATGTTTTATAAGGCAAAAGTTGCTGTTTGTTCTGAGATCCGTACAAAACACATATTATTAACCCTTTAAAGACGAAGCGTATCTGTTTTATATAAGGACTCAGTGCGTACCGCGCTGTAAACACTCTCCACCTCGGCTATAAAAACCAGTCTCTTAATGTTTTATAATGCAAAAGTTGCTGTTTGTTCTGAGATCCGTACAAAACACATAAACGCAATGTGGGCACTACGTAGAATTTTTTAATGTTAAACCTGGTGGTATGTAAAGTTACCGCTAGGCGTTAAATGGACGGTTGGCTTACAGAGAACAGGAAATTTTTATCTGAATTCAACTGTGGTCGCTGCATAGAAGCGAGCCGGCGACAGCCGCTGTATGTACTGGGTAGTGCCCTGAGTGAACTAAGAAATAAAGTTATAACGAGTTCAAAGGTTAGAGTATGTGTGTGATTCATTCACCTTGCCACATTGGGCTGGACACTTGCCCGTCTGTCCCTGGGATAGTGCTCTCCGACGGGCTAACTCACCTTGTAATCCGTCACAAAGTGGTCGGTTACAAAGTGGACTTATAAAGCGAACTGGAAGGAAGAAAGGTGGCGAACCGGAAAGGTTGAAGAACACGCCTCCGAAACGTCGGAACAGGCTTCTAAAGTGCGACTTTTACTAAGACGAAGACCGCCAAATTTACGTTGTTGAAGATGTCACGCGACGCCTTCGCGCTTCTGGGATGATCTTCCAAGAAGAATAATGAGGAGGAGGAGAAGACGGAGAAGAGGGAGGAGGAGGAGAAGAAGAATGAGGAGAAGAAGGAAGAGGAGGAGGACAAGAAAAAGAAGATTATGGTGATTTATTGTCCTTGGAGTGCATTAGCATTAAAGATGGGACCGACAGGACGTCCCGAAACGCCGCTAAACGTGCACCAAAGAACGAATTGTGATATCGCAGCAAAGCGCATGCCTCAACCACACGACGGAGGAGGCCTGAAATTTCGCAGTGTTTCATATCTCTACAGCGACGTACTGCAGGCAGACTTGACGGTCTACACAAAATTTGTCTCCTACTTTTTATCTGTTACTTTATGACTGACGCGTATTTAAAAGAATCTTTCGGATTTTACTATAAATCAACTCAGTCATTTGGTGTCAGCACTTAACAGACACACTTGCTTCTCTGTCGTCATCGACAAAAATTACACTTAGAAAACACTTACAGAATTTACGCAGCAGCTACTAAAGAATATTGGTGCAGAAGATGGCACACTTACAAAAGAACCAACTTTAGGCATAAAATATAGTACAAAGTTCAGAGTTCAAGTATATACGTTGGATATAACAGGAATATGTGAAAACTCACCAAAGGAAATGCAGAAGTAACCCTTGAGACTTCCGCTCTGGGAAGTGATTGTCTCTCTACCTCTACCGCCCCCATATCTTCGCCAGATTCGCCTCCAAATAGCGTCCTCATTTCCCCTAGGATGAGTGAAAAGCTGAACACTTTATATTACGTCCCATGATAACGCTGTCACTGGTGTTCCAAGAGCGCCGTGCAAGATCCTGCCCGTAGACTTCAATAAAACTGGACAAGTTATATATTGAAACATATTAACAAAAACGCTCTATTCTTGTCTTACTTTAATATTCCATTCACGGTCTGAAAACTTTCAAAACTAATTAAGCAACCAACTCCACAACGCTGGCTCTGTCTTTAAAAAGATTTTAGTATATAAAATGATAAAGAAATTGCCTGGTATTGTGTATCTCGAAGGTTCATTGGCGTATTCAAACTTGGAACGGATTTCAGAATATGTAATCCTTGGAGAACAAGAACAATAAAAAGAAGCATACTTTGCGAGATCTGAAGTTCTTACGGCGTTTTTTAATGAGGATTCAAGTTTTCTTTGGACATGGCCCTGTGTCGAAGGGTAAGAAGTTTCCGAAATTTACAAGGAACATTGCTTCGAAACGTCGGTAACCACTTAATGATAGAGCACCATTTTATAGAACAGCTTAATTCTCACAAAGTGCTTTATTTGGGCACGGATTTTAAAATACAATGTGTTTCATACAGACGCTACAGGCGTTTCATACACAAAATACACCTCTGAAGCCATGCAGCAATTTTACGAATACACTCAGATCTTTTAAAGCCTAGCGGTAACTTTACATACCACCAGGTTTAACATAAAAAGTTCTACGTGGTGCCCACATTGCGTTTATGTGTTTTGTACGGATCTCAGAACAAACAGCAACTTTTGCCTTACAAAACATTCAGAGACTGGTTTTTATAACCGAAGTGGAGAGTGTTTACAGCGCGGTACGCACTGAGTCCTTATATAAAACAGATACGCTACGTCTTTAACCTTTTAAAGCCTAGCGGTAACTTTACATACCACCAGGTTAACATAAAAAGTTCTACGTGGTGCCCATATTGCGTTTATGTGTTTTGTACGGATCTCAGAACAAACAGCAACTTTTGCCTTACAAAACATTAAAAGACTGGTTTTTATAACCGAAGTGGAGAGTGTTTACAGCGCGGTACGCACTGAGTCCTTATATAAAACAGATACGCTTCGTCTTTAAAGGGCTAAAAGGAGTTATTTTTAAAATTATCTATCGAAAGTCAAAAGAGGAAAATTCCTAATCGTGCAAGGGTAAAGGCTAACTAAATGCACCTTTTAATATATATATCAACATGTTTAATTACAATCCTACATGTTTCGAACCTATAACTGGTTCATCTTCAAGGATGTCACGGAGATTCCTGATATCGACTCGAAGAGGAACTATTCTAAGTTTTTTTTTTGGTTTCCAAGCACAAATTATGGTCGTACGTTAAAAATGCTATGAACACTACATGGCACATCCTTCCGAATTCACCACTAAGAATCATCATCCTATTTGTCCACTTAACGTACAAATTTCAAAACGCGTCGCTGCAGGATCTGGTGAATACGATAATGAATTTCAGGTTTAAAACAATAACAACAATAAAGACCTTCATATATCAAAAAGCATGATACTAGTTAAGTTAAAAATTCCAAAAAATACGACAATGGATTCCAGGGTTCTAAAAACATGACAATGAATTTCAGGTCACAAAAACGTAACGAGGAATTTCATAGTTCCAAAAATGCAAAAAATGCAGAGTTCCAAATTATAAGGCTTTGAGAATTCTAAAAACAATGTAATAAACTTCAGGGTTCCAAAAATAAGATAACTAATTACAGGGTTCCAAAAACAAGATAACTAATTACAGGGTTCCAAAAACAAGATAACTAATTACAGGGTTCCAAAAACAAGATAATTAATTACAGGGTTCCAAAAACAAGATAATTAATTACAGGGTTCCAAAAACAAGATAATTATAGGGTTCCAAAAACAAGATAATGAATTACAGTGTTCCAAAAACAAGATAATGAATTACAGGGTTCCAAAAACATAATTAACTTCAGACTCCTAAAAATACAGGAAATTTGAATAGCTCTATAATTCCTGGCTTCTCAAGAAGAATTCCGCCAACTGTCCCAGTCCAATTGTCAGCGCTCTTGCTTCGTGTTTCGAAGGTTCGGGGTTCAAATCTTAGTTCAAAGGGGCGCTTATTTGAGTTATTTCGAGGTTTTCCTCAGTTATGCTGGTGACTGCCTGCCATAATCACTTCTTTCCACATCTTTCTGAATTATTTATTAATTTTCTTCTTCATCATCTTCTTCTTCTTCCAATGGCACTACATCCTTGGGCGGAACTCGACCGCCTCTTTTTTTTCGAGGTTTCATGATGACAGATATTCACTACTGACAGTGTTATAAAGCACCATATGTGTGAGTTAAAAAGAGTGTCATTAACTAAGTCACCCCTAAGAACCAAGCCTCACAAATTTATTTATAAAGCTCTTTTAAATAACCCAAGTGTCAGTCAGCCGATTTAAGTATACTTTGCCAGCGTTGAGCGACTTACTTGTGAGAAGTGGATATAGCATACACCAGTAATGGCAGGTGAGGGGATTTTTATAAAACCCTTCTCATAACGGCAAGGAAGAACGACAAGAAAGTTAAAGGACGCGGGACGTATTCAAGGTGAAGAGGAATTAGTGAAGCGTGGAGTTTTCCACTCTTCCAACAACGAACTTTATTCAAAACTCCCTTCCTTCCAGCATAAAAGCGCTTTCCTGGACAGCACTGATAAGGGAAGAACAGTTTTATCCAGCTGAAACGTCGGTCTACCGATACGTTCAAAACTTTTCACATTTATTTCATCTTAAAGAACGTCGCGCTTTAAAAGCGACATGACCTGATCTAACACCCATTTATTTCAGTACGTTCGTACTTAGCGATAATGCAACAACTTGGCACGTAACTGCGTGCAAACGAACTTTGTTACATGACGCAAGGTAAGATATATTTTAATGACTTGAGAAATGAAACAGAATTACAGCGATTTATTTCAAAATTATGACAGTATAATTAATCAGTATAGGATGGGCTAGGGCTCTGACGTCACTAACCCGTTACATGGTGTACCACTAAATCCTACTTTTATTACACTTGTTAGACAGGATTTCCTTAAATACTGGTTTTGTTTGAGTTTCTTACTTATTTGAAAAGTTTATATCAAAGTACTTGAGAAAAAAACATGATTATAGAATGGTAGGTTCCAGAACAATAAAATACTTGTTGATGCATCAAAAAGAAAAAAGTAGTTAAAAGAGTGCCCGTTATTTTTGTTACGTCCTTCTGTCTGTCCCTTCGACAGTCCGCGCGTAATAATTGGACAAACTGCTGAAAAGGTTGTCGCGAATCCCCAAGGCAGTTGGTTTTGCTTAGTTTGTTTGACTTTCACCGTAGACTGAAGCAGCATACTGAGTGTTACTTTATCCTTTTAAAGCCTAGCGGTAACTTTACGTACCGCCAGGTTTAACATTAAAAAATTCTACGTGGTGCCCACATTGTGTTTATGTGTTTTGTACGGATCTCAGAACAAACAGCAACTTTTGCCTTATAAAACATTAAGGGACTGGTTTTTATAACCGAAGTGGAGAGTGTTTACAGCGCGGTACGCACTGGGTCCTTATATAAAACAGATACGCTTCGTCTTTAAAGGGTTAATGGTGTAAACCCTGTATGAAGTGAAGACTTCCCGCATATTTTGTGAGATCTGAGATTCTCAAAGTGGTGTTATGGAAACTGCTCTCCTGCGGCATGTGACACTTATACCAGAGTACACGGCTTCACACACCGCAAGACAATCTGTCCCATAGCTTCCTCACACTAGGCTTTGAAGTAGTAGAAGTTTCTCCTGCAATTTGACAGGCAAAGGCTGTTACAGAGATTCCAGTCTTCTAGGGTTATACTCTCTAGACTGAGACACACCTACAAAGGTTTCTGAGGAACTTGATGACTCTATCTTCAGTGTAACTTATTGAGAGAAAGCTGTAATAGAATTAAGGTTGTAAGGCTAAAACAACGATACGCTAATATGACGCTATACAGTGGTGTGTTGTAGTGGACGGAACAAGCGGGAAATTGAGAAGTGGTGACAAAAGAATTTTAAGAGTGTATGCGAGATGAATGGATTTAGAAGTACAAGAAATGTCGTGAACAGATACCAGTGGCCGCGCGATCTAAGATGTGGGTCTGCGGCCGTTCACTTGCTGGGATTGGGGGTTCGAATCCCGCCGGAGGCAAAGAAGTCTGTCTCTTTTGTGTGTTATGTGATGTCAGGTAATAGTCTCTGCGTCCGGCTGATCACTCGTCCAGAGGAGTCCTACCGACTGTGGTATGTCTAAATGGGTGCAATCGTGAAGCCTCGATAATAAGGAGACCCTGGCCCACTGAGGGCTGTTGCGCCGTGGGAAAAAGAAGGCGGGGAATGCCAAGAACAAGGAAGGAGGTCGGGAAAGCCAGGATGGCAATAAGGAATTGCTTCCTAACAGGCATCCCGACGGTGGCCTAGGAAAAGGCCGTAATACTGGACAATGCATACGTCCTGGATAAGGCTTCAAGTCCTTAAGGATCTGGTTTACTTTCTTGGTTTTCTGGAGTCGGATGCTTTGTTCCGTTGTTGATACCACGCTCCATTAGTGCAGTTCTTACAAAAACTATCTCGCGTAGAAGCTTTATATTAACCCTTTAAAGACGAAGCGTATCTGTTTTATATAAGGACTCAGTGCGTACCGCGCTGTAAACACTCTCCACTTCGGTTATAAAAACCAGTCTCTTAATGTTTTATAAGGCAAAAGTTTCTGTTTGTTCTGAGATCCGTACAAAACACATAAACGCAATGTGGGCACAACGTAGAATTTTTTAATGTTAAACCTGGTGGTACGTAAAGTTACCGCTAGGCTTTAAAAGGTTAACTAACCCGCCTAAACTGGTAACTACTGCGAAGAATGCATCTTACCCCAACCGACAGAACTACCACATTCACACAAAGCTACCGCGCAAATGAATTACTTGGGGATACCTTGCAATACATCATACCTCCTTCGAAGAGAGATTAATGGATTTTGTAAACAGTTCCCGACGGAAATATGACGTAACGTGGATGAAATAGCCAAGGAATGGCGAGAACAGATTTTCGATTAGGTCCACATCACTGCAAAATTAACCTTACAGAAAAATGTGTACACTCAAGTAAGATATTTCGTTGCCACACATAACACAATACTTGAAACTTCGAGAATTTAAACTTAAAATTCTAGAAAGACTTAACGCTTCAATTGAAATCAAATGAAACAACTGTGTCATACACGTTACGGCAAGAGAAACTGCGACGTTTATTGGGGACAACACTGAAGAAAACATAGACAGACGACACTTCAGCTTCTGACGATTTGAGTGGAAGGAATAGACTGACTGCTAACATGGAGCTGACTGAAGTTATGAGAACGATATAGCAACACACGGGAGTTACGTGATAAAAACATGATGCACTTTCTCCATCTCCTGCATCTCAGTCTTGAAACCAGCGTTTTAAGGAAAGGGATAATACTTATCCAATAAACTGCAGAGAATGAGTGCGTGACACTGCATATTTCAGTTTCTTTGCGTAACAGTAATGTGCCAGCTCAGGTAGCAGATGAAAGAACGGGACTTTTTTTTAGTGGTGAAGGGCCCCGAAGCAGACGCTACGGACGCACTGCAGCCATGAGGCTTCTTGTTCAACCCTGTGATGAAGATGACGATCATGATGATGATGATTATTATTTTTTGTCCTTTTCCTAGTAATGGAGCACCAGTGGAATTAAACTGACAGGGGGAAACCGAAGACCTCGGGGAAAAACCTGTCCCAGTGCCACTTTGTTCACCACAAATCCCACATGGACTGACCCCGGGCCTCCGCGGTGGGAGGCTGGCGGCTAACCGCCTGAGCCATGGCAGGGCCAAGAAAGGGACTTGCTGCAGAACTTACGGTGTGGCTGTACGTAGACCGCCTGCATCACGCTGATAATACGCTCTGACGAGTCTAGCGTTAAGAACAACGGGCCAGTCGTACAGTCAGACAAGCAATAACACCAGGTCATATATCTTGGTTAAAATCGGACAACGTAGGCGGGCACTTTACTTGTCGACTGACATACGTTGCAGCACGCAACATGAAGAAAATTTAAAATAAAACTTCTACAGACAGAAAAAAAACACGTTTCATGCCAGATTTTTTCCATAGGTATCACGGTTTTAGAAATGACGAAAAGAAAACTGACAGCAAGACTTTTTTAGCAATGCGTGAAAATTATAACTTGCTACGGTTCTGCAATTCTTCTCCAGTTTTGGCGCAGTTCCTTCAGCGAACTCAACTGTATACTTTATCGCATTTAACAAGCGAGCAATACAGCATTTACACATGATGTTTAAGCCTACATATTTTCAGAATATAGTTCAAAGAAGCAACGATAAAAACGAACTTAATTACCTGTACTCATCACCAAATATTATTCGGGTAACCAAATAGAGAAGAATGACATGGGCGGGGCATGTAGCACGTATGGGGGAAAACAGAGGTGCATACAGGATTTTGGTCGGGAGACCTGAGGGAAGGCGACCACTTGGCAGACCCAGGCATAGATGGGAGGATAATGTTAAAATGGATGTTAAGTGGGATGGGAGCATGGACTGGATTGAGCTGGTTCAGGATAGGGACAGGTGGCGGGCTCTTGTGAATGCGGTAATGAAACTCCGGGTTCCATAAAATGTGGGGAATATCTTGACTAGCTGAGAAACTGTTAACTTCTCAAGAAGGCCTCTGCTCCATGTAGTTAGTTAGTTAGTTAGCGCTGAAAACAACACGTCATTATGTGTTGTTGCTGTAACACAATCAAGGGTCCTTCTAAATATTCCGTCCACATAGCTCCAGTAACTAAAAAATGCAGTACAATTAGGCTGTATGTGAGTTGACGTCTGCAAAAAAGGCCTGCAGTATGTGTAGCTGAATGGTCAGCTTCGCGTCCCTGACCCTTTAACCGCGAAATAGAAAAGAACGCAATACAAAACGGATAAGAGTTTGGGAGGACGCCGCAGCCAGCCTTCATTCGGTGGAAGAGACAAACTACTGTCCTTTGCCATGAAATGGGTCCCATTTACACGGTCGTTCAACCCGCGGTCCAGACAGTAACTTGAGTGTGCTAACCCAAACCTCCCTCCCACTGTCGCTTAACCATAAAGTTAGAATTCAAGATGCGTGTGAATGACGCGAAGTTCTGATGCGCAAAGTGGGAATTAAGATTCACAATCACATTCACAAATATAACGTTTTTAACAATTACCATATTCAGAACTTTACTTTACTTTATTTTTCTTTATTTTACTTAGTCGTTACCCCTTCTACCCACTCACAGCAGGTGTCGAGGTTGTTTATTTTCACTTGATCACACGCAGACACACGCCACAGTCGGTAGGACTCCTCTGAACGAGGGATCGGCTCGTCGTAGAGACCTCTACCTGACAACACAAACACTGTACAAGAGACAAACATCCATGCCCCCGGTGGGATTCGAACCCACGATCCCACCAAGCCCTCGGCCGCAGACCTACGCCTTAGACCGCGCGACCACTGGGATCGGCTCCTATTCAGACCTTGTAGGTACAAACAGGTACGTAGCAAGGTGTTACGTATCAATTTCGCCTTCGCCTATAGGCTATACGTCTACGATTTGTAAAAAAAAATGGTTCTCCCTGTGCACTACAAAAGTCATATTGGGGATGAGGAGGTAAAACTCCAATCATTCTTAATCACCGCACTAAATGGAGGTGAGTGGACAGCCTCACATCCCACTCACTTTGGGCCCCAAAAAAGGTCTGAATATTTTGGAGAAAAGAAAACCTCTTACCATTGTTACCAACCGAAACCCTGCATCCCACAGTGATTTGTAACATATGTAAAACATATCTCCATAAATGTCATTCAAAATTATGCTGTATAAGGTGCCGCTTTGGTAAGGTGAACGACTGACAAAACCACCACCACCACCGGAGGCTGGGAATGCGTAGTCTGTGTGACTACTACTACTGGCGGCTGGGAGAGGGTAGTCTTTGTGACTACTACTACTACTACTACTGGCGGCTGGGAAAGCGTAGTCTTTGTGACTACTACTACTACTGGCGGCTGGGAAAGCGTAGTCTTTGTGACTATTATTATTACTACTGGCGGCTGGGAAAGCGTAGTCTTTGCGACTACTACTACTACTACTACTACTACTGGCGGCAGGGAAAGGGTAGTATTTGTGACGACTACTACTACTACTGGCGGCTGGGAAAGGGTAGTATTTGTGACTACTACTACTGGCGGCTGGGAAAGGGTAGTATTTGTGACTACTACTACTACCACTACTACTACTGGCGGCTGGGAAAGGGTAGTCTCTGTGACTGATACGAAAGTTTTGAGGAACGACCTACCATAATCTTCGGGAAGTACGAATGAAAAGACACTATAAACTTCTTCTACCCTAAAACTGGGCGGAAATTTGCTTCTAAACGCTGGTCCATACGGCGTCATATCCAGAAAACACTTGAAACTCATCGCAATGAGAACCTTGATATCGTACAGCATCAAAAAATTGCGTATGCGAACACTAACCAGTGACGTCGGTCCCCCGTCTTGTAACGAAATCTCATTACGGTAACCCTGTTATCTCACCTTCCGAAGCTGGGTCAATGGTAGAGCGCAAGAAGAAAAGGAAAACAAAGCAGCAAATCAGCAGCCAAGGCCGGCTAAGCACCGTGACCCCGGACTTGCCAAGTAGAAGCAAGTCTTTGTCGTGAGTTAAATTAAACGCTTCCAGCGTACGTATGGTTCTTAAAATTGCTGTTTGTCACGACATGCGATAAGGTGTTTCAGTGCCTAAACCTATGTCATAGTTACTTGTTAGAAAATTGCATTATAAGTATTCATAAGTTAATCTGAGTGAGATTTGTGGTGCACACCGTTCTCTTAGGGTGCTTCGAGCGTTATTTCATGAACGGATACCAGCGCTTCGGAGGAACCCATTGCCTCCATCATCAGGGCAGAAGAATGGTCGCTGCAGTTTCCTTATAAATTGTGACACCTGTTTACCAAACTGCACGGAATCATATACCAGAACACCGCAATCTCCACGAAGTTCCAGTCAGTGGTGACAACATAAAATATATCAAGAGTTGAAATGAGCGGAATGATGTTGATGATAATTACAGATCATAGATTTTATAGATTACAGATTTTAGATTCACAAGGCGTTGAATATGACGGCAGTCGGCTTCTGTAGTACGATTCCTCACAATCTGGTATAAATTTACTGACGTTTCGGAGTAAGGAGCCGCCTCGATCTATGCAATTAAGATAATCATTCTTCTTGTTCACACGAGTCCCCAGTATGGCCAGAGAAATCCACTACACACACGCAAATCACATTACTTTAAAAGAATGTAATATGATCTTCACAGGCATATCTAAATTTCCCTGGTGGTGAATCACATGCCCTCCACCAAACCCGTAAGCATTTCTCAATTCACCCACGTGTGCTACAAAACCCACACACACCATAAACCTTTAAAGACGAAGCATACCTGTTTTACATAAGGACTCATTGCGTACCGCGCTGTAAACACTCTCCACTTCAGTTATAAAAACCAGTCTCTTAATGTTTTATAAGGCAAAAGTTGCTGTTTGTTCTGAGATCCGTACAAAACACATAAACGCAATGTGGGCACCACGTAGAATTTTTTAATGTTAAACCTGGCGGTACGTAAAGTTACCGCTAGGCTTTAAATGGTTAACACAAATGATGAAACTGTCATTATACAGCTTTCCATATCATCCTATTACTGCGTCTCTTGTAGAAACTAAAAGAAGCACTATGCACAGAATTCTGCTGTCACAGATACTCGATCTATATCCTTCCCAGAGGAAAACAAGTGATGTTACAAATTCCGACATATATTTCTTGTCATCTATTGGCTCAAGCTCTGCCTGACGTAATGACATCTAACTTGTCAGAGTCACCACCTTCTCACAAACAAAAGAATAAGGAATAGAGAGGAAAATGTCATAGTCTGATACCAGAGACGTATAAAAATGGTTTTCTTACATTACAGATTGGTAACGGCTTTTTCTTTGAGAGTACTAAAATGAAGTAAAAAATAAGGGCTATAAAATGAACCCACAATAGCTCAGATATCCCACGCTATATACATTTTACGAGCTTCAGTGCGAAATTAAGCCGTAACGATACCGCAAGCCCAACTTAGATACGGATACAGCTGCTATAAAAAAGTCTATATAGATACATCTCCATTGTTCAACATCTTTAGTGATACAGACGAGATGCCTAACTTTTAAAGCAAGTAATTTTGCCTCTATACGACTGTGGTACGTAGTCCAATAGCTCAGTTAGTATAGTGGTGAGACTACGGGGTACATTTCCAAGGAATCGTGGTTCAACACCCATCAGAGGCAAGACACCTGTCGTTCTTTAAAGTGACCACACCGGTTCCAGGCTCCGCTAAGCATCCTGTTCGATGAGTACAGAGGAAGCTTTCGGCGGGGGCAAAGCGGCCGGGGCATGAAGCTAGGCATTCTCCTGCTGTTAGTGCTGACGTTAAGAATGCACAAAGCTATACTTGCGAGCCGACGTATGCCTAAATCACGGGCAGAGGCACAAATTTACTTCCATATTTTGTGTGGTATTCCTCGTTAATATTGCCAAACTGCGTCGTTGTTGTTGTGTTCGTCATCGTCTTTGTTTTCCTCGTCGTTGTCGTCTTCGTTATTGTTTCCTAAAAGTCAGTAACGCCCCACGAAAAGAACTCATACTTTCCATTAAAATATAAGGTAAATCACTGCCTCCTCCCTTAACCTTTTAAAGACGAAGCGTATCTGTTCTATATAAGGACTCAGTGCGTACCGCGCTGTAAACACTCTCCACTTCGGTTATAAAAACCAGTCTCTTAATGTTTTATAAGGCAAAAGTTGCTGTTTGTTCTGAGATCCGTACAAAACACATAAACGCAATGTGGGCACCACGTAGAATTTTTTAATGTTAAACCTGGTGGTAGGTAAAGTTACCGCTAGGCTTTAAAATGTTAAGCGTTTCGTTTCGTAGACCTTCCCTCTTCTACCTACTCAGAGTAGGTGTCGAGGTTGTTTATTTTCACTTAATCACACTCAGACACACACCACAGTCGGTAGGACTCCTCTGGACAAGGGATCGGCCCGTCGCAGAGACCTCTACCTGACAACACAAACACTCACAAGAGACAAAAAAAATCCATGCCCCCGGTGGGATTCGAACCCACGATCCCAGCAAGCGCTCGGCCGCAGACCTACGCCTTAGACCGCGCGGCCACTGGGGTCGGCTCCCTTAAACGTACAGAGTTTAAAAGGCTGAAGAGTAGTGCAATACACGTCGGGTCTGTTGGTTCGGCATCACCCTAGCCGTGTTTCAAGCCTTTCTTTACACGTAAGTCGTGTAATTACATTTTCCTCGCCAATTCCGTATGCACCAAACACAACTTGGTGTATATAGGGTTAAGGGTAAAAGAAAATTCGGGCTTTTCACGATGTTAGTGTTCCACAATAACGCTGACGATGGAGCTGCCATCTTTTGGGCTGAAGCAACAACACATGCGATCTCGAAGCCAGGTTAACCCTTTAAAGACGAAACTTATCTGTTTTATATAAGGACTCAGTGCGTACCGCGCTGTAAACACTCTCCACTTCGGTTATAAAAACCAGTCTCTTAATGTTTTATAAGGCAAAAGTTGCTGTTTGTTCTGAGATCCGTACAAAACACATAAACGCAATGTGGGCACCACGTAGAATTTTTTAATGTTAAACCTGGTGGTATGTAAAGTTACCGCTAGGCTTTAAAAGGTTAAGTAACGGCTGTATTCACGTTGCTATGTTGGGCACACTGCTGAACCCCAAGCGAGCCGTAAGACAGCCGAAACGAGGCAGGTAAAATGAGGTTGTTAAGGGCCGTTTCAGGCCATCGGAGAGTAAACCGTATAGGAAACCAAGCAACAAACAAGCGCTACAAAATCATGTTGAAAATTCTAGACACAACAGGCTTTGTCTGAGAAAACCTGAAGGAAGACGGCCTCTTGGAATAAACAAGGGTAGATAATATAATATGGGAATTGATCTGAGAGAAACAGGATGAGATGATGTGACATGGGTTTTTATGGCTTGGGATACAGAAGAGTGGTGGGCCCTTTTTGACCCGGTAACGCAATTTCGGGTTCCATAAAAAGCCAGGAAATTTGACTAGCCGAGAATACATTAGCTTTTCAAAAGAACTCTATTCCATGCAGTTAGTTAGCTGAAAGAACAGGTAAATATCAAAATATTGTTTGCACCAAACACGAACAAGATGAAAGGACAGACGTACTGAAATCTCTATTACAGTGGTTCCCAAACTGTGCTCCGCGTATCCCACGGGATCCGTGGGATACATTTCTGTAATAGCTACTTTGAAGTTTAATTTTTTAAATTAGAGGAATAATGTTTTGTTAAAAATAATCGCGGTGCTTTTATAATCGGCGATATGTTTCTTTCGTATGACCGTTAGAATATCTAATTAGGAAACTCCCTGTACCCACGAAGCGAGCGACTATCATTTTAACCTTTTAAAGCCTAGCGGTAACTTTACGTACCACCAGGTTTAACATTAAAAAATTCTACGTGGTGCCCACATTGCGATTATGTGTTTTGTACGGATCTCAGAACAAACAGCAACTTTTGCCTTATAAAACATTAAGACACTGGTTTTTATAACCGAAGTGGAGAGTGTTTACTGCGCGGTACGCATTGAGTCCTTATATAAAACAGATATGCTTCGTCTTTGAAGGGTTAATTAAGGTCAAATCATGTAATTCATTGTTACGTATGCTACTGGTACGTGTTTATTGTTATCCAAAATCAGTACTGAGATACAAACTTTTAATTTTGGATGCTTATCATATGGGCACTACATTTACGTGAGTAAGAATGTGAGAATTCGTGGTTATTTTTCGAAGCCAAAAGGAGTCCGCGAGCAAAGAAAGTTTGGGAAGCACTGCTCTACCAGTATACGTCTACAATAAAAGTAGAAGAAAACAAACGCATATAATCTTCCGAAACGTCGGGAATAAAAAAACCAAAGACGCAGCGTCACACACCACAAGAACTGAATACGTTCCTAAATCTGTTTTTTTTGTTGTTCTTATGCTTACATTTCCTTTGCTTCAAATCACACCCAAGAACTGTCCCACTTGTCAGCTAACAGGACACGCATCTGCACCCTTTATTTCTTCGGTGCACAATAAACAACGTGTCAACGTTTAGATTCAGTGAGTTGATAAAACGGCACGTGTAATGTTAACATACTGGGATTTAACACGAAATGTTCTGAAGGAAAAGCAACGACACGCACTTCAGTGCGCTTTGCATTGTATTTCTTAAATTAATTTCGATAATGGATTTTACGTCACGTAACACGTTACAGTGTTGCCAACTCTCAAATATTTATATCCTACCAGTACCGGCCAGAAAAACAGAAGTGTGGAAACTTTCTGAAGGTCCCTCGTATTTATTTGTGATGTAAGGACAGCCCTGCACCGCTATGCACAGACGCAGCTACCCTAAATTAAAATATGATAGGATGCACAATACCCTAATTTTAAAGCAATTCCAGGGACTGACACGTTGCAATCATCCCGAATTCAGGTAGCAAAATCACTGACGGCATTATAATTACCCATTCTCCAATATTCTATAAATTCTGAAGACGCCGCATCACATTTGGAATCATTTTATTTATTGTCTTTTTCCATCGTCTGTGTTTAAAATAAAGTTGAAAGCGCTATGTTTCGAGGCAGGATCGGGTCTCTTCCTCAGGTCTGCTTTCAAAGCGATCCTCCTCCCGAAAAGACGTTTTCTTAAATTAATTTTTATACGGACTATAGACAAAGGTCAAAGCCTGAATTATTCCAAACGAGTGTTTTCTACATGTGAATATAACATTTTATAATTAGAATATTCTATTTATTTTCCAGGCGACTACAGGCAAATTTTAACATAAAGCCAGTTAGTTATTCATATATTTACAATGTAATCATCAATAAAACTGATAAACTGAGTACTCCATAATGTAGTACAGCAGAACTTACAACAGTGTGGTGCGTTCGTCATTAAACGTACTACGTCTAAGGTACCCGCCTACGACTTAAGTCAACTAAATTTTATTATGTTCAATATGTCTAAAAATCAGACACTTTGAAACAACTGTGGTAAAAAGTCGTCCACATGGATTTAAAAATATATGTCAAGTGATTTAAATGCAGATAGTAAGTCAGAGACAGACAAACAGATAGACGTGGACTCCACACAAGACATTCTCTGTTACTTCAAAGAAAACGCTACATAATTTACTAACCTGGAGGCCAAAAGAGACACCACAAAGCCATAGAACTGAGAGCTGAAAGTCACTCCTTGTGACACGTTAATTGCAGACGCGAAAACATTAACAAAGTCACTACAAACCAGTACAACGTGATTCACTTGAAAGCATAATCACTGTGATTAAAATTCCATCCCTCTTACTTGCAATAAGATAAATAATCCACAATTCAAATACATCAAAACGTCTACATGTTTAACGAAATGAAACACGTTACAGTGTAAACAAATAATGTAAACAAAGCACGCGTCGTGCCTCTTAAAGCAATCCGTTGCATTAATTAACCTTTTAAAGCCTAGCGGTAACTTTACGTACCACCAGGTTTAACATTAAAAAATTCTACGTGGTGCCCACATTGCGTTTATGTGTTTTGTGCGGATCTCAGAACAAACAGCAACTTTTGCCTTATAAAACATTAAGAGATTGGTTTTTATAACCGAAGTGGAGAGTGTTTACAGTGCGGTACGCACTGAGTTCTTAATATAAAACAAATACTCTTCGTCTTTAAAGGGTTAAACAACATCGCTACCATGATACCGAATAACATTCAAGATGCTGCACTGAAAGAATGTGACGCCTAAACTCATTGGAGCCGTTTGAATTATGACGTAATTCCGTGGCGAGGGGCCAGATGTGATGCAGTGATGGGATGACCCCCGTCTTCAGAGCACCCTGACATACAAGCGGCAGGCTCCTCCAAAAATACTCGCACTCATGTGTCAAATTACACGGCGTCACATACAAGGAAACCGTAACAAATCTAGTCACAAAAAATCACCTCCCGGATGGGGTGGCACCATTACGTCGGTGATAGAATGAGCAAAAGGATAGCTGAAATTGACAGGAGATGAACTTCAAACAGCCGGCTGTGACAAGTTCTTTGGTAAGACAATGGATAGGCACCAGAGTCGGGATGGACACAGTGCAGAAGAACGCGAGCGGGGGTCCAACCACATACCGTCAGCTGTAACCTAGATTTCTTATACCGTTTACAGAGTGCATCAAAATAAGTGTTACACTCATAACCCCGTACCAAGACAGAATACTACAAACGCCTACTAACCTTTTAACAATTAAAGGTCAGTCAGACGCCCTATCTTGGTTTCGAACCCCTCCCCCAGGCCGCTGCTCACGGCCTGACCTTAGTCTACATAATGGATGCTAGTGTCAGTCTCGGGGCCTGTCATCTGTCTCAAGAGTAGGTCAAAGTCGAAGTCAATATACGCCTGAAGGTAACGCAGTCTGTCTTTATTCGTGTAAAGCACGTCCTGGGGCTAATGATGAGACCCTAGTCTGTGTATCCAGTAATACTGTCAGTCAGCCTTGGGTGGCGCACCCTTCAGAAAGTGCGAGATTTAAAACACTAAGAGTAATGGCAATTACACTTGAAGATTCAGTTCGTATCTCAAAGGAAACACACTAGTCGCCATTACAAAACACTTGTCACTTCTTTTTAGGTAAACAGCTGGCCTTGTGTTACGGGAATCACAAGGAAGTCATACATTCATTGAACAAAATGCAGAGATTTTTGGTGTTTAATCCTTTAAAGACAAAGCGTATCTGTTTTATATAAGGACTCAGTGCGTACCGCGCTGTAAACACTCCCCACTTCGGTTATAAAAACCAATATCTCAATGTTTTATAAGGCAAAATTTGCTGTTTGTTCTGAGATCCGTACAAAACACATAAACGCAATGTGGGCACAACGTAGAATTTTTTAACGTTAAACCTGGTGGTAAGTAAAGCTTTAAAAGGTTAAACAGACACTGTAACTAGTTACCACTATCCTTTATTCAGTCAATATACAGGCTGATTCATGGCTTGTGGACATTACTGCAGGAGGTGATTTCCTAGGTCATTAATGTCCACAAGTCATGAATCACCCTGTCTATATAACCTCCATTAGTAACAAAAAAACCTACATTCTGCATGCAGTGTGTGTTTACTGATTCCGAGTAATTCTCATAATGAATGATGATGATTTTCAAAGTCAGCAGCTAACTGATCGCTGTAAACGGAACGATTATTTAACAGTATTACTTGGCATTAGACTTCACGTTTCGGCGTTACCTTCAACTCACCAAAAACCTTTTCGACAATATGTACTCGCACACCCCATGCAATGTTAAGTGGGTCCCTGTCACCACGGCATGGCGCGTCCTCGGGTTGCGGATGGAGGAACGGCCTCCAGGTATGGAGGGTAGCTGCGAATACATTGAATAAGCAGTCGCGGACAGCCGACAAGGGGTGGTCCTCCAGCTTGGGGGTTGGGCGAGGTGCTAACAACTCCTCACCGTAAAAAATTATGATGTTACGAAACAGCCAACAAAGCCTCGGACCTGGACCGATTCTTTGGTACGACCCCAGCTACGGAAAAAGGATATGAGTTTTGGAACATGGAATGTGAGGAGCATGTATAGGCCAGGGTCACTTATGACAGTGGCCAGGGAATTAGCTAAGTACAATTTAGATTTAGTGGGTGTACAGGAGGTTAGGTGGGACAAAGAAGGGACTGTAAGAGCCGGGGAGTATACTTTTTTCTATGGCAAAGGGCAGGAAAATCATCAATTGGGAACAGGTTTTTTTGTGCACCAGAGAATGGTATCAGCAATCAAGAGAGTGGAGTTTGTTAGTGCTAGGATGTCATACATAGTGCTGAGAGGCCGCTGGTGTAATATCATTGTTCTGAATGCGCATGCACCAACGGAAGAGAAGGGTGATGATTCAAAGGACAGCTTCTATGAGGAATTAGAAGGGGTTTTTGATCATTTTCCTAAATACCATATGAAAATTCTGTTAGGAGATTTTAATGCAAAAGTGGGGAGAGAGGATATTTTCAAGCCGACTATTGGGAATGAGAGTTTACATCAGGATAGCAACGATAATGGTGTTAGAGTAGTAAACTTTGCCACATCAAAGAATCTAGTTGTTAAGAGCACTATGTTTGCGCACCGAAATATTCATAAATACACCTGGACCTCTCCTGATGGGAAGACTCACAATCAGATCGATCACATATTGATAGATAGGAGACGGCATTCCAGTATACTCGATGTGCGATCTTTCAGGGGAGCTGACTGTGATACTGATCACTATCTGGTGGTTGCGAAAGTTAGGGAAAGACTGGCAGTAAGTAAACAAGCAGCACAGAAGTTTGATGTAGAGAGATTTAATCTCAAGAAGCTAAGTGAACTAGAGGCTAGGAAACAGTATCAGCTTAAGATCTCAAACAGGTTTGTAGCTCTGGAAAACTTAAATGTTAGTGAGGACATGAATAGGGCTTGGGAAAACATTAAAGAGAATATCAAAATCTCGGCTCAAGAGAGTCTAGGTCTACACGAACGGAAGCAGCATAAACCATGGTTTGATGCAGAATGTGCAGAATTTTTAGATAAAAGGAAGCAGGCTAAAATTCAGTGGTTACAGAATCCAAACCAAAATAATGGAGATAATCTGCACAACGTAAGACGTGAAGCTAGTAGACATTTCAGGCACAAAAAGAAGGAATATCTGAAAGCTAAAATTAATGAAATTGAAACAAACAGTAAGAAGAAGAATATAAGAGACTTGTATAGGGGTATCAGTGAGTTTAAGAGGGGGTACCAGCCTAGAAGTAATGTAGTAAAGGATGAGAAGGGTGACCTGGTTGCAGACTCCCACAGTATTTTGGCTAGGTGGAGGAATCATTTCTCCCAGCTGTTGAATATACACGGGGTTAACGATGTTAGGCAGATTGAAGTACACACAGCAGAGCCACTAGTGCCTGAGCCCAGTGCCATTGAGGTTGAGATGGCTATTGGAAAACTAAAAAGCCACAAATCACCAGGTATTGATCAGATTCCAGCAGAATTGATTAAAGCAGGGGGTAGGATTATTCGGTCTGAAATCCATAAACTTATTATTTCTATTTGGAATAAGGAGGAATTGCCTGAGGAATGGAAGGAGTCAGTCATTGTGCCTATTTATAAGAAGGGTGATAAGACAGATTGCAATAATTATCGAGGCATATCACTTTTGTCGACTACGTACAAAATTCTATCCAACATCCTTTTGTCAAGGTTAACTCCATATGCAGAGGAAATTATTGGGGATCATCAGTGTGGATTTCGACGTAACAGGTCAACCACTGATCATATATTCAGCATTCGTCAAATACTTGAGAAAAAATGGGAATACAATGAGGCAGTTCATCAGCTATTTATAGACTTCAAGAAAGCCTATGATTCAGTTAGGAGGGAGGTCTTGTATAATATTCTCATTGAGTTCGGTATCCCCATGAAACTAGTAAGGTTAATAAAAATGTGCCTAAGTGAAACATATAGCAGAGTTCGGGTAGGCAAACATCTGTCTGACACGTTCCCTATTAAGAATGGCTTGAAACAAGGGGATGCTCTGTCGCCATTGCTTTTCAACTTTGCTTTAGAATATGCCATTAGGAGGGTTCAGGCAAACCAGGAGGGCTTGAAATTGAATGGTACACATCAGCTTCTGGTTTATGCTGATGATGTTAATATATTGGGCGGAAGCGTACACAGCATAAAGAAAAATGCAGAAGATTTAATTATTGCTAGTAAGGAGATTGGTCTAGAAGTAAATGCTGAGAAAACTAAGTACATGGTCATGTCTCGAAATCAGAATGCACGACACAATCACAACATAAATATAGATAATAAATCCTTTGAAAGGGTGGAAGAATTCAAATATTTGGGAGCAACCCTAACGAATCGAAACTGCATTCATGAAGAAATTAAGAGCAGATTGAAGTCGGGGAATGCTTGCTATCATTCGGTGCAGAATCTTTTGTCTTCCAGGTTGCTATCCAAAAACACAAAGATTAGGGTATACAGAACTATAATTTTACCTGTTGTTCTGTATGGATGCGAAACTTGGTCTCTCACACTGAGGGAGGAACAAAGACTGAGGGTGTTCGAGAATAGGGTGCTGAGGAGGATATTTGGGCCTAAGAGGGACGAGGCGACAGGGGAGTGGAGAGGACTACATAACGAGGAACTTAATGACCTGTACTCATCACCAAATATTGTTCGGGTGATCAAGTCGAGAAGACTGAGATGGGCGGGGCATGTGGCACGTATGGGGGAGGAGAGAGGTGCATACCGGATTTTGGTGGGGAGACCCGAGGGAAGGCGACCACTTGGGAGACCCAGGCGTAGATGGGAGGATAATATTAAGATGGACATTCGGGAAGTGGGATGGGAGGACATGAACTGGATTGATCTGGCTCAGGATAGGGACAGGTGGCGGGCTCTTGTGAATGCGGTAATGAACCTTCGGGTTCCATAAAATGCGGGGAATTTCTTGACTAGCTGATAAACTGTTAGCTTCTCAAGAAGGCCTCTGCTCCATGGAGTTAGTTAGTTAGTTAGTACTCGCACACCAGTGGCTGCAGTCCATCGAGTACCTCTACCGTCCCGTGTTCCAGAGTAGTCCAAATCGAATCTTAGCTACGACAGAGCTATTAGGTTACCAGGCACAATAGGGTAAAAGTCATAAAACGGAAGGCGGGTGGAGGAAGACTTTGAAGTTAACGAACAGAAGGACTGAACTTTGCAAGGTCGAAGAAATAAAGAAATGCTGTCAGAGGAAGTATTGGATCGCGAACTCTGAGACCAGTACGGCGGGCGGCGGGGGGGCCTGGAAATGGCCTATGAAAGTAAAGTAACGCAACTCGAGGCTTTAGGTTTATTGCAGGAGTGTGATATGTTACAGGCTACATGAGATGCCTGCGGTAATTTGTGGGAGGGGGGCAGTCATGATCATAATCATCATCATCATCATCATCATCATCATCATCAACGGAAAGAGTCCTCGTAAAACCAAAAGTGATGTCTGTTTTTGTAACAAAAATGAGACAAAATACGTTATATTAATGTTAGATGTTTTGTGAACCGAAACAAAGTCTGGTATAGTACTCTTCTTCTTCTTCTTCTCCTCCTCCTCCTCCTCCTCCTCCTCCTTCTTCTTCTTCTTCTTCTCCTCCTCCTCCTCCTCCTCCTTCTTCTTCTTCTCCTCCTCCTCCTCCTCCTCCTTCTTCTTCTCCTCCTCCTCCTCCTCCTCCTCCTCCTCCTTCTTCTTCTTCTTCCCCTCCTACTCCTCCTCCTCCTCCTCCTTCTTCTTCTTCTTCTTCTTCTTCTTCTTCTTCTTCTTCTTCTTCTTCTTCTTCTTCTTCTTCTTCTTCTTCTTCTTCTTCTTCTTCTTCTTCTTCTTCTTCTAAAGGCTCTACAACTCTACCTGGGTTTTGGCCTGTTCAATTATCCATTTCCATTTATTTCTATCTTGTGCCAGTTTCTTCCAGTTTTGGACCTTCACATCGCTTTTAAGTCGTTCCTGATGTCTTCCTCCCACCTTAGTTTTGGCCTTCCGATGTGCCTTGGAGCTATAGGTTTCCAATTTGTTATTTTTTTCCACCGTCCTGTCATCGGTATAGTACTGTTAGACAGACAAATCTAGTTCATCCCCAACGACAGGCCAACCCACAATGCTAGGCATTTTGTCAAGTGTCTGTCTGATGCAAGAATTCCACACGTTTAACAAAAACACTTACAGCACGGCCGTCAATATACGCACCGACCATTTTAACTACCAATGTTGCTACATTCTTATGAACAGTGTGTTCAGGTGCATGAACACACGCGTCTTCTGGGAAGTGGTGCCGATTGGTTGGACGTGCAGATACCGACGTTTATAAGGATCGTACTGCCGTCATGTTCACCGTAAAGCACTCAAAGACGAAGGCAATACGATCATTCAAAAGGTCGGTAACCATTCACCCAAAACACAGCGTCACATCTCAGAAGACCTGAATGTTCAGCAACACCGCTGTGAGAACCACCGAATAACGCAGTATAAGTAAATTGTCTTGTATAATTCTAATAAAAATATATTTGTGCAGTAAGGGATGAAATTTCGATACTCGTATCATATAGTCAACTATTTTGGGGGGGGGGGGCGCAACAGCCCAAATCAGACGCAGGCAGCCTCACTTTTGACGTTCCTACGTCACATACAATTAGTCACAGACACCCGGTAGGACTCCTCCAAACCAGTTATCAGCAACTCGCAGAGGCCGCTACCTACACAACACAAGAGACAAACATCTATATCTTCATCGGGATTCGAACCCGCGATCCCAGAAACAAAGCGGCTGCAGATCGACACCTTACATCGCACGGCCACCGGGATCGGCGTGTGAAGATACTTGAGGAAAGTTGGAGTTTATTGAATCACCAGACTGCGTCATGGAAGTTGCAGTCTACTGGCAGTACCAACAGCAGCACCACTAATCTCCACGCTGGATTCATTCCAGGGCCCCTATATGTACGACATGCTAAGAACTGCCATGACAGAGGAGAAAGATTTGAAATGTGTAACCCACACGGACTACAGAAGGGTGAAAATTTGAGAAGACAACAGAATTATATTTGAGTCCCCGTTAGGGCTACGGCGCACCAAGGCAGCTTCTTCGTGGGCAAGTGTTTCATATGCCTGTTCCCTAAAAACTAATTTTGACTTCTGAATCCTTCTACGTAAGATATTCTTGTTTCGCAAACGATTGTAAGCCTTTCAAGAAGAAGCGTGTCTCTTTTATATAAGGACTCAGTGCGTACCGCGCTGTAAACACTCTCCACTTCGGTTATAAAAACCAGTCTCTTAATGTTTTATAAGGCAAAAGTTGCTGTTTGTTCTGAGATCCGTACAAAACACATAAACGCAATGTGGGCACCACGTAGAATTTTTTAATGTTAAACCTGGTGGTACGTAAAGTCACCGCTAGACTTTAAAAGGTTAACAGATGCATTTCTGTGATCACTGTGTTCTTATGTGTCAGGTTCTGTACCAATAAAGTAACAATGTTCACGTATTACAGATATCTTAAGTGACTTACACATTCTTTCACTGCCACACAGCTTGCTGGAAGTCAGCACGAGTACCGGCGGTTCCGTCACCGGGCATTTCGACGCAGGTGTTCTGCCATTCTACTCTGCCTTCAAACAAATTGTGAAATGGTTCCCAACTTCCAAGTGGCTAAAACTCGCTTACCATGTAATTCATCAAAATTAAGTAGTATTTCCGCTATTGATTCACGGGTGAGTAACATAAAAAGGGCTAACTCCTTTATTCAGGCGGATGTCATGCAGTAAGTTATAACTGTGCACGACATTTCATTTCTTAATACTGCGGCACGCTATACGACCTTAGTATTAGCCACCGGGTTCGTTAATCCCAAAAGGAAATGGCTGCTGCATTAAACGAAATGAGAATTTACATAATAATGGCAAGCACTTGGTGAAAACTGCCACAATGCCGCCGTGTTGTTACGCCGGAAATCAGCCACTGAGTCACGTGTTTGAAGATAGGCCTATTCCGTCACACAATTTGTCTCAATATTTTTAAGATATACACAATGACACAGCGTACGAGGAAAATAGAAATCCGGGTCACTAATACGCAAAAACACTGCATTTTTATCTCGTCATATTCTATGCAACGTACACGCAGACAATATATAAACCATATTGTAACACTGTGGGAAATATTTCGTAATAAACAACACTGCCAATGTACGTATAATGTAACATCGAGAGGCATTAGCGTAACCACTGTTGCCGTAGAAAAGCAATAACAATTACGTGCTCTGAGTCTCCGTCTGTTGTCTCAGTTACCCAGCAAGCAAAGCGCGTGCTTTGCATGCTGATGATGGTCGCACAAGGGATCGAAACATGTAGCAATGTTCAAAGTTATACTGTAATATAAATATCTAACTAACTAACTAACTAACTAACTAATTAACTAACTAACTAACTAACTCCATGGAGCAGAGGCCTTCTTAAGAAGCTAACAGTTTCTCAGCTAGTCAAGAAATTCCCCGCATTTTATGGAATCCGAAGGTTCATTACCGCATTCACAACAGCCCCGCCACCTCTCCCTATCCTGATCCAGCTCAATCCAGTCGATGCCCCCCACCCCACGTCTTGAAGATAAATTTTAATATTATCCTCCCATCTATGCCTGGGTCTCCCAAGTGGTCGCCTTCCCTCAGGTCTTCCCACCAAAATCCTGTATGCACCTCTCTTTTTCCCATACGTGCTACATACCCCGCCCACCTCATTCTACCCAATTTGATTACCCGAATAATATTTGGTGATGTGTACAGGTCATTAGATCTAAGAAAAATACTGTGAATTTTGTCGGCCTGCGTGTTATGACTTGGTTACAGACGATGCCCGCAATGAGCAATATAAATTCCCTTTTTTGTGGCAGTAAGTCGGAAGGGTTACCACAGGAATATAAATGACCTGTACTCATCACCAAATATTATTCGGGTAATCAAATCGAGAAGAATGAGATGGGCTGGGCATGTAGCACGTATGGGGGAAAAGAGAGGTGCTTACAGGATTTTGGTGGGGAGACCTGAGGGAAGGCGACCACTTGGGAGACCCAGGCGTAGATGGGATAATATTAAAATGGATCTTCAGGAAGTGGGACGGGGCATGGACTGGATTGAACTGGCTCAGGATAGTGACAGGTGGCGGGCTCTTGTAAATGCGGCAATGAACGTCCGGGTTCCATAAAACGCGGGGAATTTCTAGACTAGCTGAGAAACTGTTAGCTTCTCAAGAAGGCCTCTGCTCCATTGAGTTAGTTAGTTAGTTAGTTAGTTAGTTAGTTCCCTTACCACGCCATTCATTCCTTCATAAACTGGAAGTACTTTAGCTTCTTACTAAAAATAATGCAAAATTTAATATTTTACTTCAGTTTCTTTAAGTAAGCGCCTCACCAAGTACGAAAATTTCATATATACCATGTGTAAGAACGTATCGTGTCAAGCATCCAACAGTCAGTGTGACAAACCGTCAGTAGCTGTCTTCTGAAACTCGGGAATTGCTCGGCAGGTTACAAGCAGCTATCTCAGCAGTCGGCCTCATGGTGACGTCTTTCGTAGACCCCACGCATGCTTCACTACCGACAACAGTATTTCCACATAAAACGAAATACTGTCAATATGCATGTTCAATTTGCCGTCAACGTTTCAACACCTTGACAGACAATAAAACGTTGAATTCTGGATCGGGTTTGCAACACGTGACAGTACAATACATTTGTCCCTGTGCTTTATTAAGCACCGCACCATAAAGGTGTATGACAGAAGGGAGGTACAGCTCCACAAATTATTAACCTCGGCAACAGATTGAGATCAGCTTCACGTCCACGGAGAATCAGCCAGACGGAGAGATCCTCCGTTACTCATTTCACAGCGTGGCTTCCAGAGTCCGTCTGGGCGCTGCAGGTAGACGAAAAGAAATTAACCCTGTCCGTATTCAAATTCCGATATTTCGGTCGCCCATCCCGTAGCCTAGTGACCACACCAACTCAGCCGCCGCCATGTTAGGCAAAGACGTTACCACAATTACCAGGTCCCCAAAACCACTCTGCAGTTTTGCAGCAACGCTTCCATAGCGAACCCAAAACATGGGACCCACTAACTAACTCCATGCAGCAGAGGCCTTCTTCAGAAGCTAACAGTTTCTCAGCTAGTCAAGAAATTCCCCGCATTTTATGGAACCCGGAGGTTCATCACCGCATTCACAACAGCCCGCAACCTGTTCCTATCCTAAGCCAGCTCAATCCAGTCCATACCCCCATCCCACGTCTTGAAGATCCATTTTAACATTATCATTCCATCTACGCCTGAGTCTCCCAAGTGGTCGCCTTCCCTCAGGTCTCCCCACCCAAATCCTGTATGCATCTCTCTTTTCCCCCATACATGCTATATGCCCCGCCCATCTCATTCTTCGCGATTTGATTACCCGAATAATATTTGGTGATGAGTGCAGGTCATTAAGTTACTCGTTATGTAGTCTTCTCCACTCCCCTGTCGCCTGTCCCTCTTAGGCGCAAATATCCCCCTCAGCACCCTATTCTCGAACACATGTGCACCACGACAAGCAAATTTACTTTTGTGCCAACTGAGGCGACGAAGCTGGCGGATTTAAAGCTTACAGTCTGGGATATGACATAGCGTAATACGGTAGACACTCACAGACGTTTCGAAGAGACTTCCTCTTCCTTCTTCATGGCAAAAGATGGAGCAGAAAGCGATGTATGGGCACTGATAAATTCTATTTTGGTTTTAAGTAGAATTACTTTAGACCCACTTTTCCAACAACATTAGACATTAACTTCCCACTGAGATCTCTTATCTGCTGTGTTTTTGCTTAGTAATGCTTTTCCTCTTGCTTCTCAGCACTGTGTTTTGTAACATTAACAAGGAAGGCGGCCACATCCCTGGGGAAGAATCGGATTTCATCTCGTCTTTTATATGAAACCCCTTTTTGGTTTTTCAGCTTCTTAATTATGGTTTCTTGAGCTGGAAACAGGACGACGTTATTTCCAGGATATTAAGTGACATAGCTGCTGTTGTTTTTCACAGACGAAAGAACTTAATTTGAACTTCATATAGATATTGTTTGATAAAATAATGACATGTGACACTGGTGAGACTTTGGGACATAGGGAGATCAGAAGTGCTTGTAGAATTTTAATAGTAAATTCCAAAGGAAGGAAATAATTTGGAAACTGCAGTAGCAGATCAGAGGGTTACATTGATCTGAATCTGAAACACACAAGTGTGACGGTATGAATTGGATTATACTGGCTCAGAACAGAGCCCAGTTGCAGAATATCATAAATCATCGGTTTTCGTCGCATGTGGAAATTTATAAACGAGATACACGACTACCAGCTTCTCAAGAAGGACTGTATTACAAGCTGTTGCTTCAAGGGGTCCACACCATGGGGCAGGGCTACGCCTGGACTATATACCTCATACGAGACACTACATGAGACCTTTAACCTTTTAAAGCCTAGCGGTAACTTTACCTACCACCCAGTCTAACATTAAAAAATTCTACGTGGTGCCCACGTTGCGTTTGTTTGTTTTGTGTGGATTTCAGAACAAACAGAAACTTTTGCCTTATAACACATTAAGAAATTGGTTTCTATAACCGAGGTGGAGAGTGTTTACAGCGCGGTACGCACTGAGTCCTTATATAAAACAGATGGGCTTCGTCTTTAAAGGTTTAAAAATAAAGCAAGAAAACACGAATCTAGTATTTTGCAATAGTACTGTCATCCATACACTTCTATTAAACTGAAATTTCGATCTCACAAAGAACTATCTACAGGGTGTCCGGGTAAAGTTTCAACGCAAAGCAAAACGCTTTACAATACTGCTTCAGATTTGAGCTACGAGACTCTTATGCGGTGACTGCAACTCTGTCTTTCTGAATGTGACATTCTTATAAAAAAACATGTTCCACACCTATCCAGGTGCACTACATCAGATACCAGAAGACACAAATGTTATATAATAAAACACAGTAATCACTATTGTGACTATGCTACGGGTTGTATGATTCTGGGTTCGAATTTAGGCATGGGTAACAGACTTTTCTCCAAATCGTGCATACCAACACTCGTGCCCACCCCGCCCCCTAATCAGTACGTGGAAGGTTTCTTTCATGAGGGTACAGTTGCCGGGGCGTGAAATTGATCACTCACATTTAGTGCCGAGGTCAGGAATAAGTGGAGCTACACTTCAATTCCCCAACACATCTTCATGGCGTAGGCAACGAATACTCTACATTCTGTTCGAAATAAGAGATAAAAACATATCATTCTTAAATAAAAATAAAATTATACACAAACTTTGTTGAAATGTATACACCGAACGGATTTTGACGTCTTTCAAATTGGACAGGATAAAAGGCTTTGTGGAGTGCAAACAAAAAATTATTTGTTGCTGAGGCCGAATTAAACAGCATTGGTTGCTCCATGCAGGGTGAAACAAGATGACCAGTTTGTTCGTTGCACACGCAGTTTCCGGTGTGTGTCATGTGTACCAATAACAATGGTATAGGATACTATGTGTACCAGCCTGCATGGAGTGATAGCGATACACGGCACACATCCTGCAGTAATATCAACATCCGCCCAGCTCGCTAATATCCATCCATTATCTGTCTCATCAGTCCATCTCCCTGTCAGTATATTAGTACCGTGTCATCCAGTTGACTTGATGCCATCAATACAAACTCCTGCACTTAGGTTACTAAGTCTAGCTAAAGACAGTACTTCTGTACCTTTCGCACTTAGAAGTCCCTATGCTGTCCCCCGTGTTAGCTACATTTAAAGACTCTACAGGGAGTTCTGCAGACTGCGCAGCGGTGAAGCTGCGAAATCACGACTTATGGGTTGGCCCGGCCAGAAGACAGGAGTGTCCCGACACTTCCACCTGGGTGTGCGCTCACAAAAAAGAAACTCCCTGTATAAATTTGCTTTGCTAAGACGATTGAGAGTTTGTTTTCAGTGAATGTCACGATTACCGTCTTCTGCATTACAGCGCTGTATATTATGGAAGATACCAACACATAAGACCCGTTGCCTCCATACCACGGTACGTGATGGAGACTGCGTATTCGTTCGAAATGTTCGTACGTATCTACCAGAATTTATTTCAGACAGATATATTTATATCCCAGAACATGACACATAATTACGTAACATATCCGGAGTTTTAAATTATATGACGGTTGAAAACATAACCGATTACAGTTTCAGAAGTAACACACGTAAATATTTTGTTAGACATATTTGTGATTAGAACGGCGTTCGATTATTGTGCGAGTACCAATGCAAATAATAATACGTCTGCACATGGTAATGACGTTAACCCTTTAAAGCCTAGCGGTAACTTTATATACCGCCAGGTTTAACATTAAAAAATTCTACGTGGTGCCCACATTGCGTTTATGTGTTTTGTACGGATCTCAGAACAAACAGCAACTTTTGCCTTATAAAACATTAAGAGACTGGTTTTTATAACCGAAGTGGAGAGTGTTTACAGCGCGGTACGCACTGAGTCCTTATATAAAACAGATACGTTTCATCTTTAAAGAGTTACTATATTCAATGATGCATAATTAAATTTCTGCAAGAAGAGAAGCTTTCTAAAAACAATTTTGTTATTAACCGTAACCGTCCCCAAACTGTTTCCCCTATTACTAAATCCTATTATCAACCCCACCCACGGCCCTACAGCCTTGTGAAGAAAGCCATCCCTAAGGGTACACATTAGGCCCTAACGTCATTTAAAAAGCTGCCCGACATGAAAATATTCGTTCCTTAATTTTCTCCTTATCCTTTTCCTCCCGAACGTTTTACCATCCGTGTCCGTGTCATGGACAATTAGTGCTAATGTCCTTACGGATCCAGCAATGAGCACTTGAAAGCAAAACTTAGATTATACAGTCCTGTGACATCTATCCTGAATACAAATATTGCATTATCGACAGAATCCTTGTACCGCAACATAATACTCTTCTCTTTGTACACATTTCATATATCAATTCAAATCACGACTATTACGTCCCAGATGTGATGGAGGCGTAACAAAAATAAATTAATTTTTTTTAAACTGAACGAAAATAAAACCACATGCATCTGCATGGCGATTTGTTTAATCTGCATACGCCACAGAATTACATGTAACACTTTTACACCGAGAATTACATAGAGGCGTCTGTAAATAAGATGTAAATAATATACAGCTTTCCCTATTACACTAACTGCAGATATAAAAATGACACCCAATTAGTGATTCACATCGCATATCCGGGGCGGAAGATCTATACAAGTATATGCTGCATACAATTTACCTTACTTAATAAGTACTGGAATAATAAAGCACTGTTAACTTACATTGAGTTGAACATAGAGGTTCGCCATTACATGCAAGGCAGCAACTCACCTGTAATATAAGGAAAGCTTGTTAGTAACCTGGATTTTCCGCCAATATAGAACACATGAATATGGATATACCTGCAACACAGACACAGATTAGCACAGAGTTACTTAACAAAGTAACAGACATCATCATTTCATTGTAAAGACTGCAAAATCTTGACATGAAAATCTCTCCTTGCAGTACAACAGCTGCATGCTGTACAATTCTATAATGTTAGGTTCTCTCAGCGGTGAATACGGACATTAAAATGGTCGGGGATGTGATGTGGCAGCCAGAAATATCCTGCTCCAGTCTCCAGGCTTATACATGGAGAAAACAGTTAAATTCTTAACATTTCACATTGAAGAAGGAAGTAAGAACTTATTCCGAAACGTCTTTACGTGTATACTAGATGGCAATGCCTGCTATTCCAGAAGAGAGTAGTCTAGATTGGCCTAAAATATTGCCGTTCACTGCAACATGAGACAGTGCAGTGTGGTAGAAACCTAACGACGTTTCGAAAACATTGCTCAAGGAGGCCTTCACTCTTCAGGGGTGTTACACGGTGTAGGTTTTAATAGCCGGTTACTGGCTTCCGGGACAGCCAGGGATCGACAGACTGTCCCATAACGTCAGTGACTACCAACCTACGCTCCCGTAACATCTCAGAAGACCCACAGCCTTAATTACACAGCGGCGAAACCCTGAAAGCTGGCAAGCTGCTGAACCATCCTACCGTGCACAAGAAAGAAACATACCCCTGTGAAACGTAGATCATTATGTAAGACTACACGGCGTCATACCCCAGAAGACGGTAATGTTTATAGTAACCTCGTCTGTTACATGTAGCATTAACGTTTTAAAGCCTAGCGGTAACTTTACGTACCACCAGGTTTAACATTAAAAAATTCTACGTGGTGCTCACATTGCGTTTATGTGTTTTGTACGGATCTCAGAACAAACAGCAACTTTTGCCTTATAAAACATTAAGAGACTGGTTTTTATAACCGAAGTGGAGAGTGTTTACAGCGCGGTACGGACTGAGTCCTTATATAAAACAGATACGCTTCGTCTTTAAAGGGTTAATTTAATTTAATCTTTTAAAGCCTAGCGGTAACTTTACATACCACCAGGTTTAACATAAAAAAATTCTACGTGGTGCCCACATTGCGTTTATGTGTTTTGTACGGATCTCAGAACAAACAGCAACTTTTGCCTTATAAAACATTAAGAGACTGGTTTTTATAACCGAAGTGGAGAGTGTTTACAGCGCGGTACGCACTGAGTCCTTGTACAAAACAGATAAGCTTCGTCTTTAAAGGGTTAATAGACATATGAGTTATCATGTGTGTCACACTGCGGAGAAGACAAGCGGGGCACAGGCACGCAGGGGCTATAATAAACGCGTATGGAATGTTACTTGGCGCAGCGGAAGGCAAGTGGACATTGCCACAGACAGTGGGACAACATTAGAAGAAAATTACATAATATAATATATCTGGATACAGGGGGGCTGAGGACAAATTTTTGATAGAAACACGACAAGGTTTCAGGCCGTTTGGTATGTGGTGTTTTTGTTTGCATGGCAGTTCCCTGATGTTTCGAAGCGACGTAGCTCTTCCATCTTCCATGTTAAAGCAGTCCCCTTGACACTTAAAGCGCAGAACTCCGAAAAAAAAGTTGAATTCACTGGAATATTTTAAGTACACGGTCGGCACCAAATTTAACCTGAATCTTTCGACACGCCGATGGATAACAGACTGAAGGAACCCTTCATATTATGGACTCACTTTACGCATTTCATGAAATTCATGAATATTCCAACAATTACGAACAAAAAGCATTAATGTGATTCATCTAAATTTATCTGAATAAAACAAACTGGAAATAAAATTTAAAAACCTAGAATTACATTAAAATCAATATGATATATTTTAAACGATAAAACATCCAATTCATTTAAATACCCAGGCATAACAACTTTTAAGCCAGGGATTCAGTTTTAATTATTTTCATTCGAATTCATTCCTATAGATATCACGTGGAACACGTCTGTAATGACAAATACAGTTACAGCGCATTTCAAACAGGCCTACCACCCATTATTCAAGCATTCGTGCAGTTGTAATCTCCGAATCTCTAATTGTGGAAATGACACAGTAACCGTGCTCCAACAACGCTTGGTAAATCCTACCCTTCCCACGGGTACAGTACGCCTCTTCAATTTGCTTTCGAACCCTCCACGCCCCAGTGCGCTAAGCTCAGGAAGTTCAAAGGAAATAGAGCTGCGTACATCGCTACCCCGCTGCGACTTCCGACAGCACAGCATTTACAACGCAGATCCTAACATTATGCATTCATGAAAAGCAGAAGATATTTCGACCAGTTTCATGGACTGTGTAATATTCCCCGAATGTCATTTTTCACACATCAGGATATAACCAAGCAGTGCACGCAGCGTAAGAATTCAGCGATAAGTGTGTCACACGTGAAAGAGTCGAGGACGTCATTCGCAAGAAAATTGAGAGTTTCTTATAAGTGAAAGTATGTACGTATCAAGGACACCATTCTTCAGACACGTGAGAGCTTCTTATAACTTAAACTATGTAATATCAAGAACAACATTTTCAGACAAATTAGAATTTCTTATAAGTGAAAGCATGTACGTATCAAGAAAAACATTCTTCAGACAAATAAGAATTTCTTATAAGTGACAGCATCTACGTATCAAGAAAAACATTCTTCAGACAAATTAGAATTTCTTATAAGTGAAAGTATGTATGTACCAAAAACAACATTCTTCAGACAAATTAGAATTTCTTATAAGTGAAAGTATGTATGTACCAAGAACAACATTCTTCAGACAAATTAGAACTTCTTATAAGTGAAAGTATGTATATATCAAGGACACCATTCTTCAGACACGTGAGAGCTTCTTATAACTTAAACTATGTAATATTAAGAACAACATTCTTCAGAGAAATTAGAATTTCTTATAAGTGAAAGTATGTACGTATCAAGAACAACATTTTCAGACAAATCAGAATTTATTATAAGTGAAAGTATGTACGTATCAAGAACAACATTTTCAGAAAATCAGAATTTCTTATAAGTGAAAGTATGTACGTATCAAGAACAACATTTTCGGACAACTTAGAATTTCTTATGTGTGAAAGTATGTATGTACCAAGAACAACATTCTTCAGACAAATAAGAATTTCTTTTAAGTGACACTATGTACGTACCAAGAAAAACATTCTTCAGACAAATAAGGATTTCTTATAAGTGAAAGTATGTATGTACCAAGAACAACATTCTTCAGACAAATTAGAATTTCTTATAAGTGACAGCATGTACGTATCAAGAAAAACATTCTTCAGACAAATAAGAATTTCTTATAAGTGACAGTATCTACGTATCAAGAAAAACATTCTTCAGACAAATTAGAATTTCTTATAAGTGAAAGTATGTATGTACCAAGAACAACATTCTTCAGACAAACTAGAATTTCTTATAAGTGAAAGTATGTATGTATCAAGGACACCATTCTTCAGACACGTGAGAGCTTCTTATAACTTAAACTATGTAATATTAAGAACAACATTCTTCAGACAAATTAGAATTTCTTATAAGTGAAAGTATGTACGTATCAAGAACAACATTTTCAGACAAATCAGAATTTATTATAAGTGAAAGTATGTACATATCAAGAACTACATTTTCAGACAAATCAGAATTTCTTATAAATGAAATTATGTATGTACCAAGAACAACATTCTTCAGACAAATAAGAATTTCTTTTAAGTGACACTATGTACGTACCAAGAACAACATTCTTCAGACAAATAAGGATTTCTTATAAGTGAAAGTATGTATGTACCAAGAACAACATTCTTCAGACAAATTAGAATTTCTTATAAGTGAATGTATGTATGTATCAAGAACAACATTCTTCAGACAAACTAGAATTTCTTATAAGTGAAAGTATGTATGTACCAAGAACAACATTCATCAGGCAAATTAGAATTTCTTATAAGTGAAAGTATGTATGTACCAAGAATAACATTCTTCAGACAAATTAGAATTTCTTATAAGTGACAGTATGTACGTATCAAGAACAACATTCTTCAGATAAATTAGAGTTTCTTATAAGTGAAAGTATGCACATATCAAGGACACTATCAGAAAACTGAGCCTCAGGCAAAGTACGTACTACATATCAACGACACAACAGGATTAGATCACAGAATGCTGCGTCCAACGAAACGCACTCAATTCAGTTTCAGAGACTCTGTATCACAATACCTGTTAATCCAAAATGTTTCGATCCCTCATAGTATCATCCCTATCGATTCATACTAAATTAAGATATCACAAAACAGAACAAGCAATGTAATGGCACATTAAAAAGATATAAAAACATGTAAATTGGTGATCAGCTTTGTTTTGTGAATGTCACTTGATATGAGTCCCTGATGATGATCCTATGAGGGATTGAAACATGTTGGATTGATTAACAAGACACTGTAGTATAGAATATCTGAAAACAATAGCGTGCACTTTGTTGGACTGAATACTGTGTGCATTGTTTAAACAATGCACCGTAGGTACAATATAGAATTTACATGATCACACTCGCATTTGTCACAAGCCATTAAAGCTGTCCATATATCAGGTTATCACAGCAGTGATAACGAAGACTGACGTCTTCTGGGACGTAACACAGCGTCGTTGGAAATGTATTACCCGACGTTTCGAAAGATCTTTAGGCCAAGAAGTCTAAGGAAAGTATTTTACATATTGTTTTCTTCGTTATGTGAAGTGAAAAAGGTTTCAAATCTAATTTTCTCGATTACTGTCGTTTGTCTGTTAAGTCACTCTTGCACAACATCTTGCGGCTACAGAAGCACTGTACCGGAATAACATGACCATCGCAGAGATAAGCCACAGTTGAGGACACAGTTTCATATAATCCTCGGGGTAGCGAGGTACTAACTTTCATTTCAATAGACCAGGACATTACGTAACTCTAATTTAAGAGCCTGTTATCCTATTTAAATCTGCACAATACCCAGGATATGATGCTCGATTTACAGCACGGGAATTAAGTTCATTATCTTTGTAACTTAGACATGAAATTTGTCTCTAGAGATGGATTAATATGGTCGGGTATATGTCTAGTACACAATGAGACGTAAAAGTTGCTTTAATGTTAGCTCTTACTGCCAGATATTTTGTAAATTGTTGCGCTACGCCGATGTGGCGCGGTTTATGCTTCTTGAACAGAGAATGTATGGACTGTCGGGTGGATGTCTACACCACAGGATTATGTACCATTATGCGTCGTCCAGCTGTTTGCTTACATAAGGGGTGTCCAGTTTAAACTACGGGCAGTCCGGGCCGACATGTACATTAGGTACCTAGCAGCGAGCCGTACTATCTGACCAACCAATCAACCAAACAAGCAACTAACTAACTAACTAACTAACTAACTATCCAACCAAATAATCAACCAACCAACTCTATGGAGCAGAGTCCTTCTTGAGAAACTAACAGTTCCTTGCATTTTACTGAACCCAAAATTCATAAATTTGTTCACAAAAGCCCGCCACTTATCTCTACGTGAGTCACAACATAAATTTAGTCCATGCCCCCCACTCTGTTTCATGAGGGGACATTTTAATATTATCCTCCCATCAATGCCTAAGTCTTTCAAGTGGTATCTTTCCCTCAGGTTTCCCCACCAAAACCCTGTATGCACCTGTCCTCCCTCCATGCGTGCCACAAGCCCCGCCCATCTCATTCTTCTTGATTTGATCATCCGGATATTTGGTCACAAAACTCCACAGTATGCAATTTTCTTCACTTTTCTATCATTTTTACCCTTTTAGACCAAAACATCTCCCTTAGCACACAGCTCCCAGATACCCTCAGCCTATGTCCTTCCATCGATGTGAGAAACCAAGTTTCGTATCCGACGCTTTGCGTTATGTGATCCGTGGTAGCATTTATAAATTGTATATTAAATTTTACATACACCATAAAAATTACACAATAGTTTTGACGGTTAGATATGCCGCTTAATGTGAATTATACACGGGCGTCCTGTAAACCAGCCTACAATAAAGGTTATGGCCCGTTGCCAAACAGGTTGGATACCCTTGGTTTACAATGTTCAAATATGGCTGTGACCATTGGGAACTGAAACCGCAACCTTGTAGCTTTCATTGCCCTTCATACTAATATAGACATTCGACGTTTAGCGTCACTCTGAATAGAGTTCATCTTCTTAAACGTCGAAGAATTTTAGTGGCAAAAATTTGATGAACTCTGCCTCTACTCAGATCTACACGGTTTTATAGGATTCTTTAATTCAGCAACATTTAAATAACTCTTCCAGAAGAAGGCGCTCTGTTTCACACTGTCTCGCCCGAAGCTACAATTCTAAGGAACGCAGAGCCAATTTTCAGCATTGACTTACTCTATTTAACCCTCTAGAGCCCGGTGGTTACTTCACACAATACAAAGAGTAACACTCAACAATTCTACGTCCTGCCCACACAGTGTATTTATGTGTTTTGTGTGGATCTCAGAACAAACAGCTATCATTTCCCTATACACCATTAACTGACTGGTTTTTATAATCGAGACGGAGTGTTTACTGCGCGGTAGGGACTGGGTCTTTAAATGCCACGTTCTGCCCACACAGTGTATTTATGTGTTTTGTGTGGATCTCAGAACAAAGAGAGATTATTTCCCTATACAGCATTAACTGACTGGTTTTTATAACCGAGACGGAGTGTGTTTACTGCGCGGTACGGACTGGGTGTTTAAATGTCACGTTCTGCCCACACAGTGTATTTATGCGTTTTGTGTGGATCTCAGAACAAACAGCGATTATTTCCCTGTACAGCATTAAAGGACTTGTCTTCATAACCGAGAAGGAATGTGTTTACTGCGCGGTACGGACTGGGTCTTTAAATGACACATTCTGCCCACACAGTGTATTTATGTGTTTTGTATGGATCTCACAGTAAACAGCGATTATTTCCTTACACAGAATTAACTGACTGGTTTATAATGGAGACGGAGTGTGTTTACTGCGCGGTACGAACTGCCAAGATTTAAACATGGTTCACTTCAATCTTAGTCATTAAAAGGTTAAAACTGTAATGTTGGTTACGAATCATCCTGTATGGTACAGTGATGACCTATTCCTCCACTAACATCCGCAACGGATGTACCCGGAAGGTATAATGATATGAAAACAGACAGACAGACAGACACACTGGGACAAGGTTCAGGTTGAACAAACAGACAACAGAGGTCACACTTTCCTCATTCACAAACATGGTATAGCCCATGTAATCAATACCAGTCACGGCCAAGCCTTCTTTGCCTAACAGCCTGCATATACGTTGTTCTAACAAACGTCGTTCCATGCAGGCCACATTTCCTGCAAAAATACGTAACAAAGAATTGTTTGGTTCACTTTTCTGGTAAATCATTATGGCAATTATCACAGAGATACAAAATACCCACTGAACGTAGCTCTTACGTAAAAGCAAAAATGCTTACTGAGTTTCCACAAAAAATAACACTGACAAGTCTGTCTGTGTGGTAATGTTTTATTAAATGTGATAATTAGATCACATCGTGTCGTCATAATCACCACCACCACCACCAACACCGCTGCCGCCACCGCCGCCGCCACCACCACCACCACCACAACCGCCGCCGCCACCACCACCACCACCACCACAACCACCGCCGCCACCACCACCACCACCACAACCACCGCCGCCACCACCACAACCGCCGCCGCCGCCACCACCACCACAACCACCGCCGTCGCCGCCCCCGACGCCGCAGCCCCCGTCGCCGCCACCACATAGCAGTCAGTAATCTGAGTCACTTCTTGACAGGCGCGAACTTTATACCTCCAGCAGCCTCTTCAAAAATCTTTCCCAGTTCTTAATGAGGTTTTCAATATTTGAAAACTCCGAAAGTATTTGTCTTTGTATTCCAACGACATGTTGGATCCATCTAATGTTATAACGCGTGTGCAACGGATTGAGATAGGCGGAGCGTGTAGCACACCTAAGTCTGTTAAGACAAACGTACATAGCTACAGTCAGAAAGTTAAGGTAGACAGACGGCTATGACGACACAAATGGACGGATAATGTAACGTAAATGGAAGGATAACATTAAGACGATGTTTCGAGCAGAACTCACGTGACTTACTGAACTGACCTTTAGTCCTACGCACAGGTTTGCAATTTTGACCTTGCTGTATTTTATTTTCTGACTAACGTACGTATATTTTTAAATATAAATTAAATATGGCCATACAGACTAGCATCGTCACCATGTTTGTAACACTTTACTTGCAATCAACGTGTTAAACACCAAGCACGTTCGTGATACACCTCTACAGGCTACCACATGTCACACGCCCAGCTATAACGGTTAACCTTTTGAAGCCCAGCGGTAACTTTACATGCCACCAGGTTTAACATTAAATATTCTACGTGGTGCCCACATTGCGTTTATGTGTTTTGTACGGATCTCAGAACAAACAGCAACTTTTGCCTTATAAAACATTAAGAGACTGGTTTTTATAACCGAAGTGGAGAGTTTTTACAGCGCGGTACGCACTGAGTCCGTATATAAAACAGACACGCTTCGTCTTTAAAGGGTTAATTACTTATCAATATCAAACTGAAAGCTAAACACGAGGTTCCCATACGCCATGTTACTTTACATTCAATGAAAACATAACCTTAGCAAAAGCTACACAAATTATCGCACACGCATCATTTTCGGAATTTAACGCAAATGGCGCTAGTGTCGCTGTAGTTTGACGATCCGTTTGTCCGCCATGTTGCCATTACTAATGGTACGGAATTTATGACGCATGGTGTTGGTATATTCCGCAATGTCTTACATTCCTTTACGCGTTTCGTGACCACCAGGCAACGACATCAAAATTTGAAATGGCGTGGCCGTTTCAAAGGCCTGCATTTTCCATCTGTAGGACTGATATAGTATTAAAACGAATTGGAGAGAAACGCGGCCTGAGGATATGGTCTCGGTTGAAACAGCCGACAGCTGTGTCCAACAAAATGAAGTTGCTGACGTGGTGTTGGATCAACTGGTTAAATAAATCGGCACAGCGATCGTTACACTTCATGGGGGTGGGGGGGGGAGAAACCTGACCGGTGGAATTAATCTGTTCTCATTACAAATGATAATGACTACCAAACACGATCCTGGATCCATTTGCTGACATCATGACGTTAGCTTCTTAAGCCGCGAGCAAAAACGACGCGATGAACACACACATACACGCGCGCGCGCGCACAAGCCGGGGTAGCCTGGTCAGTTTGGTGATTAGGCTACGAGTTGGCAGATGCGGGGTTCGAATCCTGGTAGAAGAGGTTTCTTTCTTGATTTCGTTCTTCTCCAAAGCGTTCAGGCCAGCTCTGCAGCACGGCCAGCCTGCTACTCTACGGGTAACGGGGCTGTTTGCGGGGGTAAAGCGACAGGGACATGGATTTAACCACTCGCCTCTATCCAGTGCCAAGGTTAAGAAGAAGTGGAGCTCTACATATATCCCCCCATATGCCTTCATGGCGCGGAAAGGGACAGCTTTGACGTTTCTTACATACACACACACATGCGTGCATACATACATACATACATACATACATACATACATACATACATACATACATACATACATACATACATACATGCATACATTCATACATACATACATACATACGTACACACATACATACATACATACATACATACATACATACATACACACACACACACACACACACACACACACACACAGATATATCGTTAATTTTCCTGTCTTAACTCCTTCACACACGACGCTATTCAGACCATAAGACTGCTTTTCCACACGTTCCACTCCAGCCCTAACTGGTCCACTTTGTGTCTACACCCACAGCATCCTTCACCGCGCGTCTCAAGGAAAAAATGAGGCTTAAACTTGACGGCGGTGTAACACACTGCCGTGCAAGGCTCTAAACCGCTGTTACTGCCAGCAGTGAGTAGAATAACTCACGATCTGCTGTACAAGGCCTGGACTGACACAGTCCACACACATGCTGTTCTCTCTGTTTAACAGGCACTTCTTATGCAAGGTACACACAAACATTTTAAATATATAAATAAATACAACTGACAGTTATTACTCCTGGAAACGCAAAATCCCGTCAACTCTTCAGAGAGGCCGCACCAAAACTGCTCAACCCCACACTTCTAAACCCCAAACAAACAGTCGAATTTATAACCACGGGCCCCTTGAGGGTCTTAAAACAAAACAGACTGACCGACCGTCAGCCATACGGTGACTGTGGCTATGAATTTGAGTGCGGCTTAAACAGAGGAATACTCTCTAACACAAATCGGGTCACATGACCGAGGTTTTACGCGATTTTCCTCAGTTGTAATGTAAATTCTAAGGCACTGTTCAAGATGGCCGGGCCCAATTCCTCCCCTCACGGAGGCCTTTCGGATAAATGAACGCCCCCATCACCTGTCAGAAATCTATTCTTTCTGTATTCTATCTCCTCTCTTCCATCGAAACAAAGTTGTCCGCCCGACGGTCCGAACACATCATGGCCTTCACGTAGGACGCCAAACCAGGCACCACAAATTCACTTCCAGTTCAAAATTTGTTAGCCACAGCTTTTACATCCCAGCCAAGCGTTTTGAAAGCAGGAATAATTTTAACCCTTTAAGGACGAAGCGTCTTTGCTTTATATAAGGACTCAGTGCGTACCGCGCTGTAAACACTCTCCACTTCGGTTATATAAACCAGTCTCTTAATGTTTTATAAGGCAAAAGTTGCTGTTTGTTCTGAGATCCGTATAAAGCACATAAACGCAATGTGGGCACCACGTAGAATTTTTTAATGTTAAACTTGGTGGTACGTAAAGTTACCGCTAGGCTTTAGAAGGTTAAACTAGCCAGTGACGTCGATCAGCCTTCCGCAGAATCTCCGCTCTTAAGTATTTAATCGGTTAGCAACGTGGTTTACTCATCTACACTGATGACGCATGCGGTGAGTTGCTGTGAGAACTCGGTACATTCAGATGGCTTCTCATCCCAGGAGACAGCATCCTCACAGTCTGAGAAACTCAAATCTCACAATCAACGTTTTTGAGCAGTAATTCTGGAGAAATACACAGAAATGGAGTGGAATGTAATAGTTGGTTACATTCTGAAACATACTTCATACGCGGAGTGCAAAGTTTCGAGGGATGAGAGGAAAATTCTCTGCACTAATGGAAGAGCACTTGATTCAGACATGTTAATTATCTATGAAAATTGATGAATATGCAAATTACTGGTCCCATTATGTTCATCTTAACCTAGAAAGGGAGGGCCCTAACTAAATGTTGGCTATGCAGGAACATCAAGCTTACGCTGCACCCTATAGTACGTTACGCACGTAGAATCTGCAGACGTCCTTTTAGCAGTTCCAGAACGTGACTTCGTGGTTTCTGTGAGGGTGTAAATTCTTCAAATTTTCACTACAGACAACAAAATTCATACAGCCAACTGACACGCTTGCACAAAATTTAACTTATAGTGAAGGAACCCGCAAAGTACGATCATTCGACGCTGTAAAGCATAATGGCTACTACACACACGCACACACTCTCTCTCTCTCTCTCTCACACTCATTCATTCACACACTCAATCGCACACTCACACACTCACTCGCACACACACTAACTCACACGCACACACTCACTCACTCAGTCACACACTCACACACAATCACTCACTCACACTCACACACAACCACCGCCTTGAACTCTGTACTTATCCCACACATTTACATTTCATGATATTATAGCTACTAGCGGGCATGTTTCGACCTAGCAATAAGTGACGGCAGTGTCTGCAAAAGCACAGTGTTTTCTGTGAGGTAGAAAGTGAATACTTAAAGACAAAAAATGTCACAGCATCATGCTATGACAACTTTGGAACAGCAAAGGCAGTAAAATCTGCAAACATTATGTGTAACAGCTCGCGCGCGCGCGCACGCACGCGCACGCACTCTTCCTGTTTGTGTGTACCACAACAGTTCTAACGGTTTTAATAATCTCGTGCTATACGGATTTATATAATGCATTTTTTTAAATATATTTTTAATATGTTGTAAAGACTAATTGTAAACCTGAGGATGACCTCAGATAGGTCGAAACATGTAGTTCTACATAATAAATAGGACTTAGTCGTGTTTAGACAGATACTGATGTAATTTTTTGTACTATTAACAGCAGAACGAGATGGCACTCCCTAACATTGTCCGAACGGGAGCTCAACTTAACTGCGATCGGTGGAGGCCCGCACAGGCTCCTGCATAATTGGCTTTACAGAACTTTAACAAGATGGTTTTCTATAAATTTAAACTAATATAATGTGACAATATCAGCTGTACCACGTTACACGCACATATTTTATGTGCTGTATCCGTCAAAGTTATGGCATTCATACCCCTGCGCGTAAGCATCAGACAGATTTAAGTGTCTTCCGGAAACATCCTTCAAACTTGGATGTACGAGTACCCAATTAAAATGCATACAGCAGAGCTCTTCTTAACAACCCCCAACCAACTACTAATCAGTCGGGAAGTTTCCCCCATTTTTTGCAACCCGATGGATAATTACCGCGCACACATTTCCCTATCCTCAAACATAAGAATCCAGTAACATACCCTTGCACAAAATTTAAGACCAATTTTAATATTATCATCTCCGATAACACTATATCTTCCAAGCTGTCTATTTCTCTCAGGTTATCTAACCAGAATCCTGTATGCAGTTCTCTTCTCTCCCACCAACGCGCGTCGTATAAACCACCGTCTCAGCTTCGTTCATTTGATCAGACAAGAATTCTTTGTTTGAAATAAATAATTACGCGTATACAGTCGTTTCGACAGAGTCTATGGAGCAGTGTGCTCCTTCAGAAAACAATGCTTGTGTTCCTACCCAAGAAATGCCTTCCCTTACAGCACACTAATATTGACTCACATGTTTATATCAGCCCGACACTGGCCCCTGTCCTTAGATGAATCCACTACACACACTCATACGAATTTTCATATATATGTATATATCCCGTCCATGTCTAGGTTTTTTCAAGTGGTCTCTTACCTTACTGTTTATCGAACACAATTCTGTACGCCGTAAATGTATCTCCTGTTGCAGTAAGCATGTTTTTACATGTTCACTAACCAACACCAAATACACTTACCAGGTCAATGTACATAGCGCTTATTTTATGTCACACATTCTGCAGTCTCACTGATGGGGGTTCAGGTGAAACGGACACGTGCTGTGTAAGGAATGGTATAAACATAACATGTATCTACGTTTACCTGGTAAGTGTGATTTTGGGGTTAAAAGACAACGAATCACAGACGCACAGACGCTGTGCAGTCGGTACACAAAAACTCCGACTACTTCATAAAATCTCAATATGTATTAATAACGGTAAACCTATAAGACGTTTCATCACCACCACGTGAATCATCAGGCTACTGTTTAGACTTATAACCTATATTTAAGTATAAGTCTAATGGTTACTGTAGCTATCAGGGCCCTGGAGTTAGAGTATCTGGTTAAGATTTTAGACTGAGTTCGGAGTCGGAGTCGGTACATTTTTACCGATTCCGGCTCCACCTAAAAATTCCTTCCGACTCCGACTCCACCTAAAAATTCCTTCCGACTCCGACTCCACCTAAAAATTCCTTCCGACTCCGACTCCGCCTAAAATTCCTTCCGACTCCGACTCCACCTAAAAATTCATTCCGACTCCACCTAAAAATTCCTTCCGAATCCGACTCCGCCTAAAATTCCTTCCGACTCCGACTCCACCTAAAAATTCCTTCCGACTCCGACTCCGCCTAAAATTCCTTCCGACTCCGACTCCATCTAAACATTTCTTCCGACTCCGACTCCACCTAAAAATTCCTTCCGGCTCCGACTCCGCCTAAAATTCCTTCCGACTCCGACTCCACAGCCCTTTATGAAATACTGTGTGACCTTACATACTGCTCGGCATGTTAACCCCTCCGCACAATAGGAATAAACCGGCCGGGGCTTGACCCTGACTACTCACTCCCTTCTAGCGCCAAGTTAGTCTATGCATGGAGCCATACCTCTACTTCCCTTCTGCGCTATCATGTTACAGCGTGACCTTTACCTTTATTTTTGCTGTGCAGATTAGCCCTGCATTCAGCAGACTACTGTTTGCACCGGACGTTTCAGTGCTCATACTGCGTATATTCACATTAGTTCACGAACTGTGGCTAACATGCACTGTTTTCTCACTCTTCCCTCAGCTCTGTCAGTTTTTATTAACAATTCTCCCTCCGGCGGTTTATGTTGACAATAGCGAACGCAATACAATACTGTTGTTAAACATAACGGACACAACAAAAGATTACAATCTTCATAATATTTACGGTACCTTACGGGCAATGGGTTTGATATATTTTTGTAATAAATACGATACTTTTCATTTTGCAAGATGAGTTACCACACACAGATGTGTACGCCAGTTAATATTACGGCAGTACTGTCTCAACCTTCTGCCCAAAACATTCAACTTCTAACTCATAGTAAAAAAAAAAAAAAAAAAACAGACATCCAAACACAAGTTAAACTGCATGTGTAACGGACTATTTGTAACATATGCAATACTCCTGATGTCGTTTCTGTAACTTTTAATTTTTATTTTGAATGAGTCCCGGAGGATGATCTTATGGGATCGAAACACGTAGCACTAATATATAAATATTGTAAATGTTGTAATGTAAAGACATCAGAATGTAGTGCATGGGTTGGAAAAATTTTGTATTTGAAGAAAAAAGACTTCTTGAAGAAGGGAAAGATACGTTATCCCGAAACGTCGGTAAACAATTACCATACGACGCCGCGTAATATCCCAGAACAGCGCAGATATCATCAACACGGGTTACGTTCTACGATTTTTCATAACGCGGTGCGTCATTAAATAGCACTTACTTTCAACTTACCCTGAAATTATTGTAAAAAGTTTTCATTAAATCTCCTATTTTCGGTACGTTTTCCTTATTTTCAAAACTGTGTAACATCTAACAACTTCCATATTTGTCTCTATGTTATTTGGATTTAAAAGAAAACCCTTGATTAACCCTTTAAAAACGAAGCGTATCTGTTTTATATAAGGACTCAATGCGTACCGCGCTGTAAACACTCTCCACTTCGGTTATAAAAACCAGTCTGTTAATGTTTTATAAGGCAAAAGTTGCTGTTGGTTCTGAGATCCGTACAAAACACATAAACGCAATGTGGGCACCACGTAGAATTTTTTAATGTTAAACCTCGTGGTACGTGAAGTTACCGCTACGCTTTAAAAGGTTCATGTTACACCACATTTATAAACCCCAGCATTAATCGGCCACATGCCTGTCTGCATATATAAAGGTACATACAGTAATATCCAGTCACCTAAGAAAAACGTTCTTAGGTCTGTGGCCGGTGTCATTTTGCATTCTGTCTTACATTTTATCTTCAATCATCGTATCGTTTATCATCCATTTATTATCGAAGACAGGGGAACCTTGGGAAGGCATACTTCTTGTCACATCTATCATATCGCTTCATGGTATCTGACATGGCAGGCCAGCGTCACGTTTCATTTCTTAAGGGCGTTTTCTGGAATATGTGGCGCACGTTTTCCACCTGTCTGTTTCCATTTTCCGCTGCCCATAACCATTTTAGCAAAGGTTCCATGTACCTCTGTCACTGCTGCTTACATGTAACATGACACTGATCAAGCAGGACTTCACCTCTTCGCTGAACCTTCCTCTAACCAGCAGTTGGCTGGACTCAGTCAGATAAAGAAGTTTCATACATCAATCAAACACGAACGGAAATAACCAACCGTCTGCAGCCATACATTGTGGTGCCTTTAATCTTCAGATTCAAGCAGTCACCCTTGTGTTTGAAGAATGAGGCATTCAAACTTGTGGAACAACATATTCACCACAGACAATGCATAACATCCCAAAATATGTGAATCTTCAACTCAAAGCCGCAGAACTCTGGAAGTATAACCGCCCTTGTACTTGTAACCGCTGAGAGAACATTTTTAAATTTTCTTGATAAATTTGAAAATATTTAATGCTTTAAAGCCTAGCGGTAACTTTACATACGACGAGGTTTAACATTAAAAAATTCTACGTGGTGCCCACATTGCTTTTATGTGTTTTGTACGGATCTCAGAACAAACAACAACTTTTGCCTTATAAAGCATTAAGAGACTGGTTTTTATAACCGAAGTGGAGAGTGTTTACAGCGCGGTACGCACGGAGTCCTTATATAAAATAGATTACGTTTCGTCTTTAAAAGGTTAATTATGGGACTTTGAGGTTCTCGTAGCTGTGTCGGTGGAAGGTGGAAATGCTATGTTACGCTGTGTTGGCTGTAAACATGTTTTCATATAACAGATAAAACGCTGCAACACAATTATTTGGCTCTATAAAATTGCAATATGTTTCGACATTATCGGATCATCATCAGGATTACAAAAATACGTACCTGGAGATTAGTTGTACAGCATTAAAGTTCCGTTCAATGGAGTGACAGCTGAGTCCTTGAAATGGAAATAGTGAATATATGCAGTTAACTCGATCGGTCGAAATATGTGCCGGTTTTATAAAAATAAAATTTACTGCTTTATAATAAAATATTTGTGTTAGAATTTATTCTCTGTTATATTAACCCTTTAAAGACGAAGCGTATCTGTTGTATATAAGGATTCAGTGCGTACCGCGCAGTGAACACTCTCCACTTCGGTTATAAAAACCAATCTCTTAATGTTTTATAAGACAGAAGTTGCTGTTTGTTCTGAGATCCGTACAAAACACATAAAAGCAATGTGGGCACCACGTAGAATTTTTTAATGTTAAACCTGGTGGTACGTAAAGTTACCGCTAGGCTTTAAAAGTTTAATGAACCGCAAATACAGTTACATGTATTTCCTGAGATCAGCGCTCTTCTGGGATATTACGCGGCATCATGTGGTAATAGTTTACCGACGTTTCGCGGCAATGTATCGGTCCTATCTTCAACAGTCAAGAGCCCTTTCTTTCCGGCTCGAACTCTTGACCCTTGAAGATGGGACCGATGTGTTATCCCGAAACATCAGTAAACAATTACCACATGACGCCGCGTAATACCCCAGAAGAGCACAGATCTCATCAATATCGCGGCGGAAGCTTGAAATTAAAGGTACACAGATATACTGTCCCTTGTGAATATAAAGGCTACCAGCGTTTGGTTGCGTGACCTTACGGAGAGATTGGCTGTGGCAATAATGGATTTGCATACAATAACAGTGAAAACAACAGAACACATGACCTTGCACAGTGATTGGTTCTGTTAATAACAGGTTTAACATCAAAATCAAACGGTAGATTTTAGAGTTTCGTATACACCATTAGGCAAGTTTTGTATATATGGACTGAGAGGAAACCCCTTCACAACCATAGTTACATCACTCAGTACTCTAAACTGTCACGTTTTTAGGAAAATAAACGGGGCTGTTAATTACTACTAACAAAGCTCCGTTTTGAGTTGAATAATCAGTCCTAAATGTTACGTATTTTCGTTTATGTTCAGCTAATACTTCTATTGATGGTCAAAATAACTTTGCTGATAACAAAAGCGTAATTTTTAAACTGCAACCCCAACCGGTAATCCCAGATTACTGCTGTCTTTACGGGGATTCACCGAGACAGAGCTTGTTGACTCCCACATATCGTACATACACATAAACAGGTCGACAGCCCTCTGTTAGCTATTCTGTTCAACAGCATACGCCTTTCATAAATTAGACCTTGAACTGGTTACGACCATTGAAGTCTTGGAACGTCACGCCTTGTCTATTGGTAAATATTTACCGACGTTTCGGAGGGTCGTAGTGTCTTCACATTCAAGGTCAAGCATTCCAAGAAGAGTGACTCCACCTAATACTGCATAATATTGGCAAGAAAGAGCACAATAATCCGAAGTGAAGGTAGCACTTGCCATCTTGATGGAAGACATACTGCTGTACTTAAAAATTATTAATATTTTAAAGCCTAGCGGTCATTTACGTACCACCAGGTTTAACATTAAAAAATTCTACGTGGTGCCCACATTGCGTTTATGTGTTTTGTGTGGATCTCAGAACAAACAGCAACTTTTGCCTTATAAAACATTAAGAGACTGGTTTTTATAACCGAAGTGGAGAGTGTTTACAGCGCCGTACCAACTGAGTCCTTATATAAAACAGATACGTTTCGTTTCTAAAGGGTTAATATAACAGAGAATAAATTCTAACACAAATATTTTATTATAACGCAGTAAATTTTATTTTTATAAAACCGGCACATATTTCGACCGATCGAGTTAACTGCATATATTCAGTATTTCCATTTCAAGGACTCAGCTGTCACTCCATTGAACGGAACTTTAATGCTGTACAACTAATCTCCAGGTACATATTTTTGTAATTCTGATGATGATCCGATAATATCGAAACATGTTGCAATTTTATAGAGCCAAATAATTGTGTTGCAGCGTTTTATCTGTTATATTAAAACATGTTTACAGCCAACACAGCGTAACATAGCATTTCCACCTTCCACCGACACAACTACGAGAATCTCAAAGTCCCATAACTAACCTTTTAAAGACGAAACGTAATCTATTTTAAATAAGGACTCCGTGCGTACCGCGCTGTAAACACTCTCCACTTCGGTTATAAAAACCAGTCTCTTAATGTTTTATAAGGCAAAAGTTGTTGTTTGTTCTGAGATCCGTACAAAACACATAAACGCAATGTGGGCACCACGTAGAATTTTTTAATGTCAAACGGGGTGGTACGTAAAGTTACCGCTAGGATTTAAAGGGTAACTGTGCATCTCTCATGGCACTGTATAGGAGTAATGGCATTGAGCCCTAGGCAGTTCTAACTTCATCACTAGAAGAAGTTTACTGACCAAGCTACACACCCAGACTAATTCATGCAAGGAGCTACTGTGGGTCCCACAGGCGCCTGAATGCTGTGGAACTAACCCCCAGCCACAAGTCGGCGAGGTCATCAGCAGGGCACAATACAGTCTGCACCATTCTAGCTCCCCAAACGCAAACATTAACTTTGTGTCTTTAAAAACGTGACGCACCAATCCGGCTACAGCCACGTCAATACGCAGGACCATCAATTATTTATTTCTGAAGTGCTTCTACAGAACATCGTAAAACTGTCTTCTGAGAATAACATATCTATCAAAATGTCATATTAACCCTTTAAAGACGAAGCGTATCTGTTTTATATAAGGACTCGGTGCGTACCGCGCAGTAAACACTCTCCACTTCGGTTATAAAAACCAATCTCTTAATGTTTTATAAGGCAAAAGTTGCTGTTTGTTCTGAGATCCGTACAAAACACATAAACGCAATGTGGGCATCACGTAGAATTTTTTAATGTTAAACTTGGTGGTACGTAAAGTTACCGCTAGGCTTTAAAAGGTTAAGTGCCTAGTGTACGTGACTTTGTGATATACGTGAAAGAATGACTGGAAACACAATGGGAATTACACGAAATTTGGCAAGACATTTTGAGTTTGTAATTAAAGCAAGGTGATAAGGTGTCGCTGTGACTAACAATTACCGAGGCGCAGGGCGAGATACGAGGTTGTCAGGAACCTGGGTCATAAAATCTAGTCCTGTTTAGTCTGGTATAAATTCAAAGACGTTTCAGCGGAACGTGATGTTTCTATCCTAAAGGTAAAGACCGATCCAGTAATTTCCCCCAGAAGTCAGTATATTTATACTAGACTATAAGACGTAACATTACAGAAAAGAATAATTTTAAATATCTCATAAAATTACGTGTCTTTTAAAAGAAAAAGACTTATAATGCAAACGATTCATTAAGTACACGTCAAAAGTATTTTTTTTAATTTTTATAGCGCTCACTCTCTCTTTTAAAACCTAAATATTCAGTCTTTTTAAAGTTCCCTGGTTTATTACGTATCTATCACCATATTGTGAAGTGAAGTGAAGTGAAGGGAAGTGAAGCGAAGTGAAGTGAGGTGAGGTGAGTTGAAGACAGGTTAATCGTGGTGGGGATGTGAAAGTTACGTAAGTGTAGTGAAGTGGAATGAAGGGAAGGTCACGGTGAAATGCTAGTGCATCAGTTCATGCAGTTGTGTAATGCATTACTGTGACTGTATTAGGGCCGATTCACACTATGCGCCACGTTTCCGTTCTGTCACGGAAAGTCACCCTTCAGTAGAATTTTCTTATGTGCAATTACTGTACAGTATGCTTAATTTTTTATTAATATTAATTCATCAACTTCAGGTTAATTGTAAGAGTATTGCATCTGTATTGTATTTGTATGTGTATTGTATTTGTAATTGTATTTGTATTGCAATTGTACGTGTATTGTAATTGTATGTATTGTGTGCAGTATGTGTCCTTTATTGTTTTTGTAATTTTGTGTGCTGTGTTTTGTTTGAGTGCGGTGTGTTATTTTGTGTGATGTGTATTATTGTAGTACCGCTGCCACCGGGTACAAACGCATTTGCAGTCAAAATAAATAATAATTTCATGTCCAAAGGATTCGGAATTACCACCACAGGGTGTTTCTTATTATCGCTCACGCGGTCCGCCATTACGGTATATTTCCCCTTACAGCGTTAACCAGTCTGACGTTATAACCGAGACACAATTTGTGGTCGCCATGATAATGGTAGGGACTTTTCACATATATTTTAAATTAACCCTTTAAAGACGATGCGTATCTGTTTTATATAAGGACTCAGTGCGTACCGCGCTGTAAACACTCTCCACTTCGGTTATAAAAACCAGTATCTTAATGTTTTATAAGGCAAAAGTTGCTGTTTGTTCTGAGATCCGTACAGAACACATAAACGCAATGTGGGCACCACGTAGAATTTTTTAATATTAAACCTGGTGGTATGTAAAGTTACCGCTAGGCTTTAAAAGGTTAATTTTAATGTTAACACGTTTCACAAATGTACATATAAAAACGGTCATAATAATCAAGTCCCTGTCTTCAAGGATATATCAACACATTAGCCAACAGCCATACTTGTCTGAGATAAAATTTTGTAAATGATATGACATGTACGTGAAACTGCCGTTTATTTCCGAATATAGAAGAAACAGGCGTCAACTGTATGTCTAATTGTGTATTAAGGTTGCCGACTGTCACGCCAATTGAAATAGGAATTACACAATACGTACAGGCATCCAAACATGGTTCTGCTTTTAACCATCAAAACAATACTCAATGCTATTTCATTTCCTGAACTACCACACAGCACACTGGAATTTCAAATGGAAAATTTTACGTTTCCCGCACACAGCTATGCTTTTCACACAAAACCGTTCCATTCACCCACTCTTGTAACATCAGAGCCCTTGGGGGAAACTACAAAATCACAGTTTCACTCAACATTCCGGTCACGAAATTTGGATGTTCTTAAACCCTTTAAAGACGAAGCGTATCTGTTTTATATAAGCACACAGTGCGTACCGCGCTGTAAACACTCTCCACTACAGTTATAAAAACCAGTCTCTTAATGTTTTATAAAGAAAAAGTTGCTGTTTGTTCTGAGATCCGTACAAAACACATAAACGCAATGTGGGCACCACGTAGAATTTTTTAATGTTAAACCGGGTCGTATGTAAAGTTACCGCTACGCTTTAAAAGGTTAATTTTAATGTTAACACGTTTCATTAATTACTAACAGTCTGCTGTACTGACACCGTCTTCAAATGAACGGCACCTGAAAATATCAGCTAAAAGAAATGAGGTTTGAAATTATAAATTTTATGACACTGGCTTAGAATCCTACCTATTGAGTGAGTGTAGTGGTGGCTATATTGAAACTTCCTGTTCCACTGACACGTATTTAATTGGTTATGAATATTAGAATATGTCCGTAATATCTCTGAATTTGCAAATACAAACGTTTTAATTTCTGCCTTTTTATATGACTGCTTGACTCTTGAAGATGGGACCGATAGGTTGTCTCGAAACGTCGGTAACTATCAATAAACGCTGTGTAACATTCCAAAAAGCGAACACCTGATAAGATTACTATAGTTAGGAGTACGTAAACCGAATGTTATTTTCGGACTGAAGTTGCCGAAAGGTATAACTGCCTATGTTTCGGTTGATATTGTTGTCTATAATTCTGCCGCGTTTTCTTTAACCTTTTAAAGCCTAGCGGTAACTTTACGTACCGCCAGGTTTAACATTAAAAAATTCTACGTGGTGCCCACATTGCGTTTATGTGTTTTGTATGGATCTCAGAACAAACAGCAACTTTTGCCTTATAAAACATTAAGAGACTGGTTTTTATAACCGAAGTGGAGAGTGTTTAGAGCGCGGTACGCACTGAGTCCATATATAAAACCGATACGCTTCATCTTTAAAGGGTTAAAGCCTAGCGGTAAGTTTACATACCACCAGGTTTAACATTAAAAAATTCTACGTGGTGACCACATTGCGTTTATGTGTTTTGTACGGATCTCAGAATAAACAGCAACTTTTGCCCTATAAAACATTAAGAGCCCGGTTTTATAACCGAAGTGGAGAGTGTTTACAGCGCGGTACGCACTGAGTCCTTATATAAAACATATGCGCTTCGTCTTTAAAGAGTTAATCATGCCCTGGTGCATACAGGAGCAGGAAACGCGATCAGAAACGTGAGAGTGTTTGGCATATTGGAAGACATAACAGCCGCTGTGAATGAAGAGCACGACATATAGACAGGAATACCGACGCAGAATTCTTGATGCGACAGGGATCTCACTTCTGGCAGTGCAGGTAATCCAACTGCTGTCAGCAGTCACTCTTGAATACCACTTGCACACAAATGACAAGTGCGGGCTCAGTTGACAGGCGTTAGTTAATTCCACATCACTCCGCCACTGATGCATATCAAGAGGCGATTTAACATATTTCACAAATACTTCCCTTAACGTTACTCCTCTACACACACACACACACACACAGACGCCTATACATTTACTTCTATTTACTCCAAAAACTGTGGTCGGTCCGCGGTGGCGCTGCGCTACAAACCGTAAGGTCGCGGGTTCGATTCCTGATGGTGTCATTGGAATTTTTCATTGACATAATCCTTCCGGCCGCACTATGGCCCTGGGATCGACTCAGCCTCTAACAGAAATGAGTACCAGGAATACTTCCTGGGGGTAAAGGCGGCCGGTGCGTAGGGCTGACAACCTTACCACCTTCCTGTGCCGACTGTCTATAAATCTGGGAGCCTCAACCTCCTGGAACCCTGTGGGCCTGTCCAGGCCTGTAATGGGACTGCTTTACCGTCTACCAAAAACCCTACAGTCTCGCACTGCGCCAAAGGTAAACAAAAGGTAAAGTTGATCCCAGACCAGGCCATTAAGTCCCAGATGGGTGGGGATCACTTCACCCTCGGTACCCACTTTACAGGAAGCTGGGTGGGCCCCAGGGTACGTATGGACGGGTGTGTAAATTCTCGCCCGCATCGGGATTCGATCTTCAGACCGTCCAGCCAGCAGCATGTCGCTACACCGACTGCGATATCCCGGCCCAATTCGCACTGAGTAATTAATCCTACATTTCGTTATCGTTTTCAACAAAAAAATTTTTATTAGATACATTATTTGTGTGACACATCCACAGTAAATGCAGAGAGTGCTCCTTCTGCTTTTGTCATCACGACATTGACCCTTTAAAGACGAAGCGTATCTGTTTTATATAAGGACTCAGTGCGTACCGCGCTGTAAACACTCTCCACTTCGGTTATAAAAACCAGTCTCTTATGTTTTATAAGGCAAAAGTTGCTGTTTGTTCTGAGATCCGTACAAAACACATAAACGCAATGTGGGCACCACGTACAATTTTTTAATGTTAAACCTGGTGGTACGTAAAGTTACCGCTAGGCTTTAAAAGGTTAATAACGTGCGGAAGTAGAGGCATAGCTCCACTCATTACCCCCTGCATTAGGCGGAGGCGCCAGCTTCACGCCCCGGCCGCCTTATACCCAGTACCTATAGAATAAGACACCGGGTGGGTCTGAAAGCCGATCTGAATTCTTGAGAGTAAACAAAAATATATTTCCGCTACCGGAAATGAAGCCACGATTCAACCGTCGACCAGGCCGCTATTTAATTCGTAACTATACCAACTGAGCTATCCCGGTATACGTGTTTTTAAGTATGTACATTTGGAATTGAATTCCACCTACCTATCATTGTTATGCACCGAACGTACGCTACCCATTTCTGTTATCCATTACTTCATTAGCCTGCATATCGATTTTGTCACTTGTGCTAACAAGCTAGAACGCGCGGACTCTAAAAGCATCGCTCCACATGTGCGACACACCCAAACACGTCATGGTGACTACGAGTTATTTACGTTCCAATCATCTGCATCCTCTTAATGACTTGTAATATTCGAGTCAATTAAGAAACTAAATTCAAATTTTCAGATACGTATGATACTGGTAAAAAATGAAGTTTGTATCCGAACACAAGTTTATGGGTCCCGAGGAGTGCAAGCAACAGAGCCGGTCCACCCGAGATCATGTAACACGTCAAAAACCCCCCCCAGCTGTGACACTTGAGGGACAATCAAGCACGGTGATAACGACATCGGTTTATCCGACACCTCGTATATAACGTCAGTTATTCCGTGGTACAAATTAATTCCTCGCTGTTAACCATAACATTATACCTCTCTGCTATAACAACGCTCGTTTATAACGACACAAAATATTCAGTCCCTTTCATGACGTTATAACTGAGTTCGACTGTACTCTGAATTTTATTTTTCTGTGTTTAGTATGTTTATCGCAGTAAACATTCTCACGTCCCTAAACATCATTAAACCGTTCGTCTTTAGATTTTTTGCGTAGATGGGAGGAAAATATTAAAATAGATCTTCACGAAGTGGGATGGGGAGCATGGACTGGCTTGAGCTGGCTCAGGATAGAGACAGGTGCCGGGCTTTTGTGAATGCGGTATTGAACATCCGGGTTCCATAAAATGTGGGGAATTTCTTGACTAGCTGAGAAATTGTTAGCTTCTCAAGAAGGCCTCTGCTCCATGGAATTAGTAAGTAAGTTAGTTAGTTAGTTAGTTAGTTAGTTAGTTAGTTAGTTAGTTAGTTAGTCAGTCAGTCAGTCAGTCAGTCAGTTAGTTAGTTAGTTAGTTAGTTAGTCAGTTAGTCAGTCAATCATTTAGTTAGTTAGTTAGTTAGTTAGTTAGTTAGTTAGTTTTTTACTGCATCTGAGGCAGAAACTGAATTTCTAAACATTATTTACATAAAACACTTTTGTCTCAAAATGTTCACCATCCAGCGCCAGCCCCCTGCAGCTTCACCTGTACAGCTACACATTTTTAATCTCGACACTGGACACGTCAGTTATCAGCTCTAAGCTCTGGGTATATCAGTCCACAAAAAAGTATCCCTAATGCAAACTGCCAAGGGCATTGTGCATTGTCACAGGCTGCTGGTATAATTCTGGGCAATTTAAAAACTCATTTCCAATCTTAAATGTTTCGAAGCTCTACCCCAGTACCTCCGTACAGTGACGAGAATATGAATCAGTGGAACTACACCTCCACTCCCCACACAGGGCTTCACCGCGTGTACAGGGACACGTCTTTCGGGATTCGAACCCCGGTAACGGCAAGGATTCCTGCCCGACCAGACGGCTACCAAACCTTCTATACAATCCGTACGGTGTTTGTGTCCCGGGGGTAAAACAGTCGGAGCGTGGCGATTACGACCCATCACAATCTAGCGCCGAGGTTAACGAAAGAGTAGAGGTATACCTCTACTCCCTCTAGGGGTCCTCATTGCCTGCTATATGTTTAAATTAAATTTTTTCCTTATAAGGACACCTTTTACCCCCATCAATTTGGAGTAGGGTGGTCTCCGAAAACATACAGTCCCTAGATTGGGCTTTGTGTTAAACATTTGTGGTTACTTCTTACAGCTCACTACTTCAACAATTTTCATCGAGGTATCCCACATAAAGGAACTGAGCCACAAAGACGCCAAAAGCAATGACGGCGATGTTTTGAGACCGAAAATTCAAAGTTTGTGAGGGATGGGGCTCCAATAGCGTCGCTGAAGAATACTCTAAACCTCTGATATATTACACCGTGCAGAATGGTACATAAATATCAACTTTTGGAGGACCCTACTGACTCAATCTACTTAGCAGAACTTACTATAAATACATCAGATTACTCCGAAACCACGGGTGATAGCGCAACCCACACGCAGCCACAACCAGCAACACAAAACTACGAACGCAGGGTAGTTATTTCGACATGATTTATTTTAAGAAATGCGGCGCTTTTGATTATGATAATGATGATGATAATGCATGACCAGTGCACCGTATGGACGGACAGTAAAATTCAAGACATGTGCTGGCATCACTGAAATACGGAAAGCGAAATGCCAGCTATCTGATAATTACACCGCGGGTGTATACAGGAAATTACATAAAATGGCATTGCGCAAGATCACAGTAACAAACAAGAGACAAAAACACATACAAATGTCACCAAATGCATACAGTAAGACCAGACTCAGCGTATGCAATCACTTCCACTTTCAACCCGTTGTTATTCTGCCTTTGATGTGTGTTCATATCACTGCTTCATGTTAAGTTTAAACTTAACATGAAGTTACGTTAAACTTAACGTGTGTCTGGGACTTTAACCGTTTAAAGACGAAGCGTGTCTGTTTTATATAAGGACTCAAGTGCGTACCGCGCTGTAAACACTCCCCACTTCCGTTATAAAAACCGTCTCTTAATGTTTTATAAGGCAAAGTTGCTGTTTGTTCTGAGATCCGTACAAAACACATAAACGCAATGTGGGCACCACGTAGAATTTTTTAATGTTAAACCTGGTGGTATGTAAAGTTACCCCTAGGCTTAGAAGTTTAAATCAAATTAACCCTTTAAAGACGAAGCGTATCTGTTTTACATAAGGACTCGGTGCGTACCGCGCTGTAAACACTCTCCACTTCGGTTATAAAAACCAATCTCTTAATGTTTTATAAGGCAAAAGTTGCTGTTTGTTCTGAGATCCGTACAAAACACATAAACGCAATGTGGGCACCACGTAGAATTTTTTAATGTTAAACCTGGTGGTACGTAAAGTTACCGCTAGGCTTTAAAATTTTCAAGTCGCAAACACACTTTTTGGCACACCGTGTTCTGTGTGCCAAATGAAAGTTGTTACAATTGTTTAACTTTAATAAGCAATGCGTGATTTCAGGCGTACGCCGCCTGGGATGTTACGCGCCATAGACTACCAGATGGTTACCGACGCTTCGAGACAACATATCGGTCCCTTACACATGGGTCATGGAGTTCAAGAATAATGTCGGGAATAGTTAGGTAAGCAGTTGTATACGCAATGGTGTGGGCTAGGTTCTCAGCGAAAGTGTTGCTAGCCAATACGGGGAACCAATCACTGCCCAGACCATTCCCTACGTAACTGCAGCTCTTAAATTTTCCCGGCATTCTCTTGGACTATTTGGCCCTTGAAAATGGGACCGATAAGATATCCCGAAACGTCGGTAAACCAACTACAAACCTACGCTGCATAACATTCCAAAAACGAGAAGAGCTCATTTAAACAGCCATTTTCTTGTCTCCATTCCGCGTCCTTCAACGCACCTCAACTATACAATTTTACATTCACATAATGTAACAAATCGAACCATAAAAATGTATACATTAACTGAACCAAAACCCGTGGCAGCGTGTTGTCCTATACACAGCCATTATATATCCATATACGTTACTTGATTATCCTTCGTGAAAGCGAACAAAACATCAAAGGGGGTCACGGGAAGAAACCAAGATTCGTGAAACTGGCAGGAAGTGAAATCTTATATAAGAGAGGAAAAGTGAACCAGTTTTGATCTTCAGTCGGAACCTTCTTGTGCACTAAATGGCATTTCTCGAGTCATATCTATTAGGGTGGGCTATACTGGAAGCCCAATCCACTTTAAACTAGGAGCTATACAACGGACCCATTCCGACCTTCCATCACTGATTGCAGAATTGCCCAATGCAGAACTTGTCATGCACATCTGCAATGCTTTTCACGGCGATTCTGTGGAAACGGGAGTCTTGCAGTTCCTACTTATGACGCCACTTACATTAGCCGTACGATCTTCTGAAGAATGCTTACTGTTTGTTTTCACGGCTACGCAACTGCGGCACTGTGACGTCTGTATTCTGCCTCTCAAACGGATGTCCGCTATTGTGCCTAAAGGGGTCCATATGTTCTCTCACTCTCCAGAAATCTTAAATATAGAAAATGTAGAGAGAAGTAGTAGTAGTAGCAGCAGTAGCAGCAGTAGTGGTGGTAGTAGTAGTAGTAGTAGAAGTAGTAGTAGCGGTAGTAGTGGTGGTGGTAGTAGCAGTAGTAGTGGTGGTGGTAGTAGCAGCAGTAGAAGTAGTAGCAGCAGTGGTAGTAGTAGTAGAACTAGCGATAGTAGTAGTAGTGGTGGTAGTAGTAGTAGCGGTATTAGTAGCAGTAGCAGCAGTAGTAGTAGTAGTAATAGTAGCAGTAGCAGCAGCAGCAGTAGTAGTGGTGGTGGTAGTAGTAGCAGCAGCAGTATTAGTAGTCGTAGTAGTAGTAGCAGTGGTAGTAGTAGAAGTAGCGGTAGTAGCAGCAGTAGTAGTGGTGGTAGTAGTATCAGTAGTAGTAGCAGTATTAGCTGCAGTAGCAGTAGTAGTGGTAGTAGTAGTGGTGGTAGTAGTAGCAGCAGCAGCAGTAGTAGTAGTAGGAGTAGTAGTAGTCCCGGATAGTGAAAAAGGAACGTGCGCTAATTGATGTAGCAATCCCGGGGGACAGAAATGTGATAAAGAAAGAAGCCGAGAGGATTCTAAAATATAAAGACCTTATAACAGAAATACAGCGCATGTGGAATGTAAAAACACAGGTGACGCCAGTAATAACAGGGGCAACTGGAACCATTTCAAAATCCTTCAGAAAATACTTGAGCAGCGTACCGGGAAAGCACGATATCAAGGAACTGCAGAAAACAGCTGTACTGGGCACAGCACACACACTGCGGGAAGTGCTAATGTAGAAAAACAAAACGGTTTAATACTGCAGACAGCGCTATATGCACCATGAACAGTACGTGCAGAATAGCTGTGGCACTGTATGCCCTAGAAACGTGGTTTGTTTCAGGTACATAAATGTGAATACCCTGCGTAAAGGGGATGATGATGGAACAGACGGTGTATGAAACAACAACAACAAATACAATATGATAACGCGGTCAGGAATAATTTTGTTCATTTACAAGTGAAAAATACATTAATCGAGAAATTAATTATACATACACATGTACAACAGGCGTCAGATTTATTTCTGGTGTAATGTTACGAGGCACAGAAGATCTATAAATAAATCTCATCTATAAATAAATTAATCTGAAGACAGAAACTATGAGCGCCGCACGAGACGGACTTCCATTACGGCGCTTTCCTTTTGTCACGGTCTTTCCAAATGGCCCACTCGTGTATTTCGTCCCACAGCAAGCTTCTTACGGCTAGCGCGCACGAGCGGTTTGCTGCCGTCGCGGTGAAGAACACGCGGCGGCCGGACGGTGAAAGAAACGCTAAATTCGTACGTTCTCCTCAGATTTGAGAGTTGAATTTTGTGCAGACGGCGTGTGTGCTATAGTGGCTAAAGCACGGATTTTGTTGAGTCGGCTACTGTGTGCGCTCTGCTACTGAAAACTAGGGCAAAACGAAGAAAGAAGTTTTGGGTACGTCCATTTGTAAGTCAAAGATTACTGAAAGGGTAGTTCCACAGGTTATATGAAGACTTGCGTATGCATCCGAAAAAGTTCTCTGGATATTTTAGAATGAGCTGCAACAGTTTCGACGAGATGTTGTTCATCAGTACACTAAGTATTTACCGTTCTCACAAAAAATCGGCCACAACCAACTCTGTTTTTATCTCCTTATTTGGATGTGCCGGGGTTTTCTCCCCGAGCACCTTGGTTGCGTGCGCACCTACCCACTCCCCCTCCTTTACCCCTTCTTCCTTTCGTCCAGTCCACGTTCGTCCTAACTCGTCACTCTGCGTCCACCCAACTTGTGGTTCACATCAAAATTCGGTTTCGGCGGGGGAGGCAAAATTCCGTCTGGAAGATGCCTGCTGGGGTCGGAGTCCCTCACCTGGCGGCGTGGTCCCGCTGATGGAGCTTTGGTTTGGGTTTAGCCCCACGCCTCCAGGGAGGTACTTTGATTTCTGTGGTTCTTCAGTTTGGCACGTACAACATTTTGTGTTCATTATTGTAAGTATTGTAAGTATTTCTGTTTGGTTACTTCCACTCATGTAATTTTATTTATATTAAATTTGTTATGTTCATTTATATTTTCGATTTTGTCTTGGGTCGCTGTACTGTCCAGTATGGGCTCAGTGAGGGTGATGCATGGAGATTTTGAGCTACAAGTTTCGGCCTGTTATGGCCATCATCAGGCTCCTCTAAACAACACGAACATCGAAACTCCCCTTTCTGAAAAGAGTTTCAATGTTCATGTTTTTAGATGAGCATGATGGTGGCCGTAACAGGCCGAAACTTGTAGCTCAAAATCTCCAAATAAAGAGATGCATACAGAGTTGGCTTTGACTGATTTTTTGTGAAAATTGAAACATACGCCAACGGGGATGTTGAACATTAACCTTCTAAAGCCTAGCGGTAACTTTACGTACCACCAGGTTTAACATAAAAAAATTCTACGTGGTGTCCACATTGCGTTTATGTGTTTTGTACGGATCACAGAACAAACAGCAACTTTTGCCTTATAAAACATTAAGAGACTGGTTTTTATAACCGAAGTGGAGAGTGTTTACAGCGCGGTACGCACTGAGTCCTTATATAAAACAGATACACTTCCTCTTTAAAGGGTTAAACAAGCATTACTACCAAATACCGTGATGAGGGAACCTGTGCCTGGTAGCCGGACGGTTACTTTATCGCTCGTGTGCGCAAAACGGTAAGTTCTTTCGAGTTGCATTGTCACCGCCAACCGTTCAGCGGCCACCGAACCGCCAAGAAAATGAAGCATGTGACGTCTGGAAAAAACGCCGCGATGTAAGAGCCGCTTGTGCCCTCGCTTCCATCTAAAACAACACGTTTCGTTGACGTGATAAAGAAAACGCGGCGGTTCAAAACGCTCGTCCGCGCTAGTCCTTACTCCGCCAGTAATCACAACCCTTCGTTAACCCACATACCAGGAACGACCGCAGCTGTCTCCGCATGCGTGCACGCACGTCTTCTCACGATAACTGCGGGGCTGTTTATGTCCACCTGCAGAGTTCCCACAACTTCCTACTTCACGGACTGCTCTTGTGGAAAGTTTCTATTCTCTTTGGCCCCTGTACTAATTTCTGTGGTATATTCTATAGCAACACGTACACCTACGAGTAAATGATACCGCGATAATAAGCTGTCGCTCTGCTGACTGACAGACACGCAAGCGCGGACACACACACGTAAACGTGTAGGCCACTTAGTGACAGCGTAGCCCGCATGAAAGAACCGAAAACGTGCAAATTACTGTGTAAGGTAATTTGTTTTCTCGTTACAGTACTGTTAGCTCATAACACATAGGCTTTGTAAGTGCAGAGTGGCAATGACAGCTGTTGGTAAACTATGATAATAAGTACACGGATTCGATATTTTAATAGAGTACAATTTAATGTACAGGCCGCTTACTTACAAGAAAATAAATTAACAACAATACCTTTTGATTTTCGGATCCGTATTAATAACATTTATTAAACATAAATTACTTACTGGAATTATCACAACAGCAACAGATATTAAACCTTTCGAAGTCTACTGGCTACTATATGTACCACCAGTTATAATTTTTAAAAATTCTACGTTCTGCCAACGCAGTGTATTTGTGTGTTTTGTGTGGACCTCAAAACAAATAGCGATTACTTCCCTATACAGCGTTAACTGACTGCTTTTTATAACCGAGACGGAGTGTTTACTGCGCGGTACGGACTGGATCTTTAAATGCCACATTCTGCCCACACAGTGTATTTGTGTGTTTTGTGTGGATCTCAGAACAAACAGTGATTATTTCCCTATACAGCATTAACTGACTGGTTTTTATAACCGAGACGGAGTGTTTACTGTGCCGTAGGATCTGCGTCTTTGGATACAGCAGTATACCCTTCGTCTTTAAAGGGTTAATATCCATAGACTGTTCCAAGTTTAGTCGTGAAGTCCGACGTCATTCCAAGGAAAAGAAATCAGTCTAAGTGCCTTATTATCCGCCCGGTTTGTATTACGGTCAGTGTTAAGGAAATAATGGCACCAAACACAAGTGTACAGAAACTGTTAACAAGAGAGTGTCATTTAATAAATTCATGAAATTGAGATCTTTCTTCCGGGGTTACGCAGTGTAGATTGGTAGTTACTTACCGACGTTTCGGGAAACCTAATTGTCCCAACTTCAGCGATCAAACTGTTCAAGACGAATGAAATTGACATAAAAAGTAACAGTATCGTCAAACGACTGTGAACACGTAGTGAATTCTAAATCTGCTTCACGTGACTGGCAGCAGATACGCTGGAAAACACAAACTGCACCTTCGAAATCAAAATAATAATAGACAAATGCGTCTGCGGTATGGCGTTCTGCAGTATAAAGCAGTGAAAGAAGGAAGACGAAATACCGAGTTGAGAGTGCTCTCAGCTTTCCAGCAAGAACAGGCAGCCTGTAACTGGGACGCTTGTCACATTTCTCTGCTATAAACTACCAGGATCCTTCTGCTCAAGTTAATTCCACAAAGCATAGGGGGGCCGCGGTGGCGCAGTTGGTTGAGGCACTGCGCCACAAACTGGCAGGTCGCGGGTTCGATTCCCGATGGTGTCAGTGGATTTTTTTATCGACATAATCCTGTCGGTCGCACTATGACCCTGGGGTCGACTCAGCCTCTAACAGAAATGAGTACCAGGAATATTTCCTGCGGGGTAAAGGTGGCCGATGCATATGGCTGACAACCTGGCCGATTATCTAGAAATCTGGGAGCCTCTACCTCCTGGAACCCTCTGGGCCCGTCCAGGCCCGTAATGGGACTGCTTTACCTTTGTATAGTGGTTACTATATGTACCTACCTGTGTTAACATGAACACTGCACATTTTGCCACCCAGTGGGCTGAGGTAGCCAGAGCGCTACGGAGTGCAGTGGGCATTCGTTCCGAACCCTTGCAGGATGCCGTCTGCTCTGACTGGAATATTACTAATGAATTCTGATGATGGTATTTCACATCTGGAGTCACTTAAACTTTGTATTTTTACATCAACACGTATTTCAAATAAAAATGAAAATACAACCTTTCGGGAAGAGTATGTCCGCTTGCTCAGACAAAATATGCAAGGGCAGCACGTACCAAACAGGGCAGGTGCTACTCTTACGTGTCTTCCCCATATCGCAGAACAACCCTTACCAATTAACCCTGTTTTAGTTTCTATTTTATGTGCAGGATTATTCCAAATATTAACCCTTTAAACACGAAGCGTGTCTGTTTTATATAAGGACTCAGTGCGTACCGCGCTGTAAACACTCTCCACTTCGGTTATAAAAACCAGTCTCTTAATGTTTTATAAGGCAAAAGCTGCTGTTTGTTCTGAGATCCGTACAAAACACATAAACGCAATGTGGGCACCACGTAGAATTTTTTAAAGTTAAAGCTGGTCGTATGTAAAGTTACCGTTAGGCTTTAAAAGGTTAATGTCTTATAGGTTTTTCCTCAAGACCCTCCTGGAGAAGATCTGTTCACTATCTCAAACATGCCAACCTCTCTACCTCCCAGATCTTTTCAAATTCTTTAAACACATCCCATATTATATTTTCCAATACTGACCGCGTGGTGAAGCAAACAAAACAAACAATAAAATAAATAAATAAATATGAAACTACATTTTAGCCACATAACGTATGTGCATGATGAGAGGAGATCATATTTCTAAATAGCTTTATATTCATTGGCCTTTGTAAAACAGACGTAGTTTTTTCTGTCAGGATTAACGATTCTTAAGATAAATCGCATGTTTCATAGATCTCTACATTCCGCGTTATCAGCTGTCGGTTTTAAAGATATTTCTTCCATGCAGACACCGTCATTACGGTAAGTTTAACACGCAACCCTCCACTTTCTGCACAAAAATATGCATTTCAGAAGCCATCTCTCCCTCCACCTTCATAAAAAAGAAAAGCAACACGTACTAATGGGGTCCAGCCGATGCCAGTGGCCTCGCGGTCTGCGGCCAAGCGCTTGCTGGGATCGTGGGTTCGAATCCCACGGGGGGCATGGATGTTTGTCTTGTAAAGAGTTTGTGTTGTCAGGTAGAGGTCTCTGCGACGGGCCGATTCCTCGTCCAGAGGAGTCCTACCGAGAGTGGTGTGTGTTTGAGTGTGATCAAATGAAAATAAATAACCTCGACATCTACTGCGAGTAGGTAGAAGGGGGAAGGACTGAGACAACTTTTGGGGTCTAGCCAGTTCAGATCACTACTTACTACCTTCATCCTTGAACAATACAAAATACGGAGCCCCTAATATTCCCCTCAGGTTTTTGTTCTTGACAATATCAGTTTACTTCCATCACTATGAAAGGCGAGTTTCATGTCACGATATCCGGCGGAATGTTGTGTACAAGCCTGTAATTAAACGCCGTTACAAATTATACAAGCAATTATGAATGACCTAATTAACAGGCGTTTGAAGTGATGGATGAACAATATGTGTCAGATGAGAAGCGTTAAAATAAACAACAAACAACACGGAGGCCCGTTTTGCATTCCTGTATGCACACAGCGGACAGTGCCAGGAAGGGGGCGGGAAGCAGCATTAGCTTGTGGTGGTAACAACCAGCTGCCAGTGTTAGGTGGCAATTTAATTATATATACAGGACATACATGTCTACACAGGGCTGTCTTAAAATCTGCAGACATTATCGCAGGGTTTTAAATTATAAACCGACAACAAACCCATACCTTACATGTACTTAAACTAAAACAACACGATCGTACAATCATATATCCATTCATGTTATAAAAGCAACATGTTTCGGCATTAGTGTCTTTTTAAGGAATGACGTTTGCTTTAAAAAGATTACAGTTCATTTTAGAAATGATTTTATAAAATTATGTTTTAAAATAGCTTTAACCCTTTAAAAACGAGGCGTATCTGTTTTGTATAAGGACTCAGAGCGTACCGCGCTGTAAACACTCTCCACTTCGGTTACAAAAACCAATCTCTTAATGTTTTATAAGGCAAAAGTTGCTGTTTGTTCTGAGATCCGTACAAAACACATAAACGCAATGTGGGCACCACGTAGAATTTTTTAATGTTAAACCTGGTCGTATGTAAAGTTACCGCTAGGCTTTAAAAGGTTAATGGATGATTCAGTTACTTGTGCAGTGTCTACATTTCGGTCATGGCAAATGTAAAGATCGTTTGTATCCAAATAAAAACTGCTGAATGTAACACACTGTCCAGTTACGCGTAAATTTCGTCAAAAGCCAATCACAATCGGAATCAGATGCTCCCATTTAACCCGACAGCTTTTACACTCGATCAAATTAACCTTCTAACGCCTAGAGGTAACTACATATACCCCACCTGTTTAACACTAAGAAAGCCTGTATTTTGCCCACATAAATTATTGTACTTCTTACGACTTTCACAGTTAACATAAATTATTTACATAAACAGCCTTGACTGAAGCGTTTACGTAAAGGAGACAGTGTTCACCGTGAGGTATGAATGTGTCACATTATATGGACGCTACTTGCAGATTGTTACAGATTGAATAAAACTGTCAGCCGCCATGATGGACGTCACACTTTCTATACGTCAAATAATGCTTTAATTAAAGACATTCCATCAAGGATCAGCAAGACGTGAAGCACGTTTGAAAGAGATAAAAATGTATCCTGAATTTCGGTTGTAAAACTTCAGCGCAAGAAACTTTGCCATATATAGAGATACAACATGAGACGTGATCTTATAGGAGAAGTTGAGTGTGAAATGGTAAGTGGTCTGAAGTGGCTCTCGGGAGAAGCGCTGTACTGAAAACACTGACGTTTATTCGGGCTACATAGAAACTGGTAATTTCTTGAACAAATGAAAATCGGAATTTACCACAGAATATCATGTAATGTTGAAAGATAATAATTACAATAACAATTTCGTGTTCAGAGCGTAGCGAAATTTAACATTCAAACAATATGGTTTAGACTAGAAATAAAATCAATATTACAGAAAAAGAATTAAGTATAAAAGGTGAAAAAGAGTTTTTCTGTCAACGTGTACAGGGACTTAAGTAGTCTACTTCTTGCCCCGGCCGTCTTAACCCACCGTACCAACTGTCTAACAGGCTGGGTGGGACCTGGACATTGGCTGCAAGTTTTGCAGAAAAGTATTAAGTACAGAGTCAAAGAGGTAAGGCAAATTACGTGCCTCAGGAATGTTTAAAATCCACACATACTGCGAAATTGAGCCGACCCCAGTGGCCGCGCGGTCTAAGGCGTAGGTCTGCGGCCGAGCGCTTGCTGGGACCGTGGGTTCGAATCCCACCGGGGGGCATGAATGTTTGTCTTGTACAGTGTTTGTGTTGTCAGGTACAGGTCTCTGCGACGGGCCGATCCCTCGTCCAGAGGAGTCCTAACGACTGCGGTGTGTGTCTGAGTGTGATCAAGTGAAAATAAACAACCTCGACACCTGCTGTGAGTAGGTAGAAGAGGGCAGGACTACGAAAAAAACATAATGCGAAAATGAAATAAGATTAGCACGGTGCGTAAATAATTTCAAAAATTTAGATGAAAATCGAATATTAACACAACGAATACATCCGAATGGTGGAAGTGACACGATTTTAAAAACAGACAGTGAAAGCGGTAACGTAGTGTGTAAAATAAGTTTAACCCTTAAAAGACGAAGCGTATCTGTTTTATATAAGGACTCATTGCGTACCGCGCTGTAAACACTCTCCACTTTGGTTATAAAAACCAATCTCTTAATGTTTTATAAGGCAAAAGTTGCTGTTTGTTCTGAGATCCGTACAAAACACATAAACGCAATGTGGGCACCACGTAGAATTTTTTAATGTTAAACCTGGTCGTATGTAAAGTTACCGCTAGGCTTTAAAAGGTTAAAATTTACAAATGGCTGTTCATACACCGAGCGATGCACAGATAATCACGTGACAGTAACTTAAGCAATAAAGACAGTTCCGTGCAAAATAATGACTGGAGAACGGGAAAAAGAAAATATTGTGACAGTCAATAAACTTACAGTGACTGTTGGCTGCGTTAACAATGGATTTAATCTCTTCCTCGTATCACGAAGACAGGCCTAAGAAACAAAGCCTGTCTTATACGCTATTGTAATGTCTTATACAGGGGATAAAATAGGAAGACATAAAATTCTGGTTACAACAGAAAGGTTGATAAATGTAACGAGGGAAGAATAGCCGGTGACAACATTAATACAATGTGGCTTAATGTAAAGCATGATTGGTTTGAACTTCTGACGGCTTTGTACTCCTTCTTGGTAAGTTTAAAGCAGAAATACTACAACAGCATTAAACAATTTTAGATTACACAACACCGAGGCGCGTTCGCGTAACCATTTTTACCCTGGAAACGCAATAAAGTACTGCATATTCTAAGCGTGTGCCTGTAGGTTTAGTCATCCAGTACGAAAAGCGCTGGTTAATTGTCGCCATATTAAAAAAAATATTGCAGGAAGTACAAAAATATCATAGACCAAATGTGTTACAATCAGCAAGGATCAACCCCAAAATCTTTATGTGCCTAATTCCAGATCACACAAATCTTTAAAAGCCTAGCGGTAACTTTACATACCACCAGGCTTAGCATTCAAAAATTCTACGTGGTGCCCACATTGCGTTTATGTGTTTTGTACGGATCTCAGAACAAACAGCAACTTTTGCCTTACAAAACATTAAGAGACTGGTTTTTATAACCGAAGTGGAGAGTGTTTACAGCGCGGTACGCACTGAGTCCTTATATAAAACAGACACGTTTCATATACGCAGACCACCACAGGCATTCATTTCCATCAGACATTACTCAGTGACTGCAACGCAACACCCAGCAAGCTGAATTTTCAGAGAAGATATACTCGTACATACTGCCGACTACGAGCATAAAAATATGACGTTTTCCAGTTATATTTATGCATGAAATGTCACTATGATATGCATTTTTGTAGTCCATCACCTTTATAGGTTAAGACAGATATCGTTGAGTATATGATAAAAACGAAGACGAAATATGTCACATGTTGTACACACCGAACTGCAGCGTCTACAACCGCGTGATATTGCGATACTGAATCAGCAAAACGTCACGCATAAGACGCTAGAGTGTAATATTCCTTTGCCAACTCAGTTCGTGTGGGGGTAATCTCGAATGGTACGGAGCATCAAGCGTACGTATTTGATAGGTAGATTGCGAACTGTCAATTTGGCGAACATAATGTAAGAACCGTTGATCAAGACCACTGCAAAATTTGATATTAACTTCACATTCCGCACCCAGACGGCTTTCTGCCACGATATTCGTAACTTTTCTGTTAGGAGGTCACGGAACTCCGTTGCCTGTCTTTAACACTTCCAAGACCGAACGCTCTACTTTCCCCATCCAGCAGTGTCGCTCTTCGTGATGGAGCTTTATTAAAAAGTTCCCGGAACGCAGCCATCACTTGGGACCCGGTTTGTCCCGTGTGCCGTCTCTGATACACCCACACACTTGCCACCAACCGCTCCTCGATGGAGTAACTGCTTGTGTCAGCAATACGCAAAACACAACTAAATTCTGTGGCTGCGGCAAATCACGTATGTGAATCTTTGACACTGTCGCCAAACTACCATTTTACATTGTAGTGCTGTGCTGTGCTGTGTAAACTTAAATTGAGTCTGAGGTGCTTATTGTCTGGGTGTACGGTGACTTCTCACCCACCCTGTAATTTTTGTTCATCACTGAGTATTTTTTAGCTGAACTGCATGGAGTATCGCACCTGCCATAACTATGCTTGTCACTAATTATCCTGGTCAAAAATAATGTATAAAAATGGTTATCATAACATTTTCTCAACCTAATATTTGTCTTCTATATCTGAGTGAAGGTAAGGAAAATCGTCATTTGTTTCCTAACATCCTCCCTAATGTATCCGTAATACGACCCAGTGTGTTCACATGATCCTGACAGGTTTGCCGGCGGCAATGTAGCTACTGGTAGGGCCCCCCCCCCCCATACCGGACAGATCAAAGGTGGTGACATCGACAAAAACGAATACCCTTGTCCTCCAGGTTGAGGGGGGTGGGGGTGGGGGTTGAGGCGTAAGGCTAACAACCCCACCTTCGTAAAATAAAATCATTAGTGTCAAGCCTAAAAACACGCCGGATGAAACATGTGAGGGAGTGCACGGAGAAGAATATGCGTGTGTTAAATAAGGAGGCCAAGGCTCTGAAGAGCACCACTTAGCCACGGAGTATGCCTCCCAACGTACATTTTCCGTTAAATCTTACCTTAACCTTTTAAAGCCTAGCGGTAACTTTACGTACCGCCAGGTTTAACATTAAAAAATTCTACGTGGTGCCCACATTGCGTTTATGTGTTTTGTACGGATCTCAGAACAAACAGCAACTTTTGCCTTATAAAACATTAAGAGACTGGTTCTTATAACCGAAGTGGAGAGTGTTTACAGCGCGGTACGCACTGAGTCCTTATATAAAACAGACACGCTTCGTCTTTAAAGTGTTAAATTCAGCTTCACTACGTTTCGTAATGAGATTTCAACAAGTTATCTCGCGTCCCTATTCACTTATACTGTTGCGAATGACGGTAAACAGCTCAGCGCTCGCCGCTATTGTACTCCGCCGTGAGTCGGGGCGCACGAGTTTTGATTCAGTGTACGAAAATTAACAGTAGTCTTTTAACGATCACATTAACCCTTTAAAGACGCAGCGTATGTGTTTTATATAAGGACTCAGTGCATACCGCACTGTAAACACTCTCCACTTCCGTTATAAAACCAGTCTCTTAATATTTTATGAGGCAAAAGTTGCTGTTTGTTCTGAGATCCGTACAAAACACATAAAAGCAATGTGGGCACCACGTAGAATTTTTTAATGTTAAACCTGGTGGTACCTAAAGTTACCGCTAGGCTTTAACCCTTTAAAGACGAAGCATGTCTGTTTTATATAAGGACTCAGTGCGTACCGCACTGCAAACACTCTCCACTTCGGTTATAAAAACCAATCTCTTAATGTTTTATAAGGCAAAAGCTGCTGTTTGTTCTGAGATCCGTACAAAACACATAAAAGCAATGTGGGCACCACGTAGAATTTTTTAATGTTAAACCTGGTGGTACGTAAAGTTACCGCTAGGCTTTAACCCTTTAAAGACGAAGCATGTCTGTTTTATATAAGGACTCAGTGCGTACCGGGCTGTAAACACTCTCCACTTCGGTTATAAAAACCAGTCTCTTAATATTTTATGAGGCAAAAGTTGCTGTTTGTTCTGAGATCCGTACAAAACACATAAAAGCAATGTGGGCACCACGTAGAATTTTTTAATGTTAAACCTGGTGGTACCTAAAGTTACCGCTAGGCTTTAACCCTTTAAAGACGAAGCATGTCTGTTTTATATAAGGACTCAGTGCGTACCGCACTGCAAACACTCTCCACTTCGGTTATAAAAACCAATCTCTTAATGTTTTATAAGGCAAAAGTTGCTGTTTGTTCTGAGATCCGTACAAAACACATAAACGCAATGTGGGCACCACGTAGAATTTTTTAATGTTAAACCTGGTGGTACGTAAAGTTACCGCTAGGCTTTAACCCTTTAAAGACGAAGCATGTCTGTTTTATATAAGGACTCAGTGCGTACCGGGCTGTAAACACTCTCCACCTCGGTTATAAAAACCAGTCTCTTAATATTTTATGAGGCAAAAGTTGCTGTTTGTTCTGAGATCCGTACAAAACACATAAACGCAATGTGGGCACCACGTAGAATTTTTTAATGTTAAACCTGGTGGTACCTAAAGTTACCGCTAGGCTTTAAAAGGCTAATGAAGGTGCACGATATGTCTTCCTTCGGCCAGCAGACAAACGTCACACCTTGTTCATTGGACTTCGAAGTTTTATAAGTTAAGCTAGGCGACAGGAAGTGACTACCAACAGTTGTCAGATAAAATAACGTCCCTGTATCATATTATATCGTGTTAATATTTAAAGATTATGGTATAAACACAGCGCAACGGAAAGCATTCCTTAGCATTTCACTAAGTACAACGCCAGGAACACACGTCGAGGTGATTTCAGGCTTCCGCCGCGATGTTAATGAGATTTGCACTCTTCTGGGGTGTTACGAAGCGTCGAGTGGTAATCCTTTTACCAGCAATTCGGGACAGCGTATCGATCCCCCTTGACCCTCGAAGATGGGACCGATACGTTGTCTCGAAAGTCAGTAAAGGATTACCACTCGACGCTGCGTAACATCCCAGAAGAGCGCAGATCACACGTTAGGGTGTCAAGGTGTACATTCACGTGTTGACGCAAACAGTAGATGTTGGCTGTTGTACTGACAGCCGAATGACGATCCGGTATCCACTGGACAGGAAGCTGGGCAGACCCCAGAGGCCTTCTCTAAGCTGCTGAAAACATAAAAGTTTCTTAAGCCTTTGCGAAATAATTCGCTCGTCAACCTGCAGCTTACTATTTATACGCGCGTGAAAAATTTTCATAGTTACACAAGAACTTTATTGAGCTGCTCAAAAAGAGAAAATACCTATTTCAAAAGCAATATCCTGGCTCGCGGATTAATGAACTGCTGCCTACAGTATCTCATCCAGCTTGGCATAGGCAACAGTAACAAGTGTTGAGGGCGTACTACAATCCTTCACAACATGTTTCTAATTACGGTAAGTACCTGACCTTTAACCCTTTAAAACCTAGCGGTTGCTACATGTACCGACAGCTTTAACTTTCAAAGCTCCCACCTTGTGAACATAGAGTGCGTTTATGTGTTCTGTGTGGATCTCAGAACAAACAGCGATTATTTCCCTATACAGCATTAACTGATTGGTTTTTATAACCGAGACGGAGTGTGTTTACTGCGCGGTACGGACTGGGTCTTTAAATGCCACGTTCTGCCCACACAGTGTATTTATGTGTTTTGTGTGGATCTCAGAACAAACAGCGATTATTTCCCTATACAGCATTAACTGACTGGTTTTTATAACCGAGACGGAGTGTGTTTACTGCGCGGTACGGACTGGGTCTTTAAATGCCACGTTCTGCCCACACAGTGTATTTATGTGTTTTGTGTGGATCTCAGAACAAACAGCGATTATTTCCCTATACAGCATTAACTGACTGGTTTTTATAACCGACACGGAGTGTGTTTACTGCGCGGTACGGACTGGGTCTTTAAATGCCACGTTCTGCCCACACAGTGTATTTATGTGTTTTGTGTGGATCTCAGAACAAACAGCGATTATTTCCCTATACAGCATTAACTGACTGGTTTTTATAACCGAGACGGAGTGTTTACTGCGCGGTACGGACTGGATCTTTAAATGCCACGTTCTGCCCACACAGTGTATTCATGTGTTTTGTGTGGATCTCAGAACAAACAGCGATTATTTCCCTATACAGCATTAACTGATTGGTTTTATAACCGAGACGGAGTGTGTTTACTGCGCGGTACGGACTGGGTCTTTAAATGCCACGTTCTGCCCACACAGTGTGTTTATGTGTTTTGTGTGGATCTCAGAACAAACAGCGATTATTTCCCTATACAGCATTAACTGATTGGTTTTTATAAAAGAGACGGTGTTTATTGTGCGGTACGAAATGTATCTTTATGTATAATTCACGCTATTCTTGATGTTTAAATTAGGCCATGCCATTTGATCAGGCGGATAGTCGCCGGCCGCCATCTACGGTGGCCGGGGTTCAATCTCAGGTCAGTCCATTTGAAATTTGTTATGGACCAAGCGGCTTTGGGACAGATTTTTCTACAGGTACTTCGTTTTCCTCTATCAATATCATTCCAGCAAAGCCCCATAATCGTCTTCATCTACACAGTGCTCTTACCAGAAAGACAAAAATGGATGAAGCCTCGGAACCATCCAAAAATCAACGTTCTTTCGCAAATCGGAGAGAACTGAATAAAAAGGTACTTCCTCTTAGTGTTTAAAGGGTCAATCCCTAGGGTCACGTTCAGGTTTGCCACGCCCACCCGTATATCAGGAACGTTGCATGAACACGTGAGGTAAAGTCAGCACCCACCCACACCTGCAATCCCATCATAGTGTCTGAGTTTTCAATAGCAAACTGTCAACAGCCTGGCGTGCTATAAATTAGAGATTTCGTCATTCTCCAGTAAAAGAAGTAAGGACAGAGAGATTACGTATTTCGAGGAAGGCAGAATGACTTTATAGACAGGTTAAAATCAAACTGTCTGGAATCAAAGCTAAGAAGTGTTACCAACGGCCCTGACATTGCGATTTGATCCCTACATATCAATTATAAATACAGCATTCGCCCTCTACTGCGGTTCTCTTTTTCTTTTCTACGAACCTCGAGGGGTTTCATATTTCGGTGCGAGCTTTAGTTGGTTGGCGACAAGACCTGCGGGCCACATTTCGGCAGTCTCCCGCACTGCATGGCATATATTCCTAACAAGGAAGCTAGAAGCCACAGATAAGAAGCAAGGCGCTTCTGATTCTCCAAGGGGCAGTTCTTGCTTCAGACACACAATAATGGCCACTAGAGGTCACCCTATCTGCAGTTCTTGTCGGCGGCTTGACATCTCCAGCGTGAACACTAACTGCGCAGTTTGCAGGAAATATCCCTCTCGAATTGCAACAATGAAGCGGCCATTTGTAACGTTACAAGATCGTAAATTATACCCTTCGACATATTATACAGATGTTACGGATATGTACTTCGCTATTTTACATGCCTACTTACTTGGTCTTCAAACACACTTGCTACAGATAAACAACGTGATTCAAGGCCAGTAGCACCACACAAAAAATAAGGTGATTTGCATAAATGGAAATGTCCCGTGACAGCAGCAAACTCCAACCAGACACATATGTACCTACTTGGCATCATTATCAAGAAAGAAATGCAAAACTCTGTGTGGAACAGGAGGCACAATTCCTCGTAGTAACCTCAGGGAGGTAAGTGATCAGGTTTACAGCACAGCCGATTTAAGTCCGAGGAAGAAACTCCTGGTATTTCATGGACGGGACAATGATTAGAACAAAGCCGGTGTGGAAACAGAAAAGAAGGGAAATTTCTGTACTCAAAGGAGGGAATCAAAATCACTGTTCTTCGGTAGTCCAAACCGCACCCTCACTACAGTGGCTGAGCTACACGGACTTATAAATAGTCCCGATTTAAATACACTAAAAACAGACCCCGGAGAGTAATATCCTTAGGGAAACGCCTGTTCATGAAGGATTTGCAATTAGAGTGCAACCGACCGTGAGGAAGCTCAAATTAAATACCTGTCGACACTCACTAATGTTCTGTAATGCAGTGCAGGTGCTTTGTTGCTCAAATATTATCATGTCTTCTGTAAACCCATTAATAAATGTTCTGGCTCAGTTGCTGATTTTCTACTCTGAATGGGGCAATGAAATTCTATTCCCCCGCAACATCCACGGTACTGATGGAGAGGAGTGGATACTTCTTCGTCACTACAAAACAACACTCACAACTCGGTTCTACAGTTTGAATTAAAAACAGAAAACCATTCTGTAAAATAAATGAAACACGGAGCTAAAGAACGTAGAAATGTATTATCTCTCTGCCAAAATACAGGTATATATATATATATATATATATATGTGTGTGTGTGTGTGTGTGTGTGTGTGTGTGTGTGTGTGTGTGTGTAGTGCACTGTTTATAAAAGGGGGTAGGCACAACATATTGAGAAGATAGTAGCCGGCTTTTATTTTCATTGTTTTTATTCTTACGTTCGTGTTGGTGAGATTTGCTTTTGTTTTAAGAGAATAGCGACAGGATTAAATGATGCATGACGTTATGTGATGAACAGAAAAAGTAAAGTGTTGGGGGAATAAAAACACAGCGTAACAGCCGTGGCGTGTTGGTTCCCTGAGTGCCTCTAAATTTGGAATTCCGTAATACCACTTTTTGATTATTTCATGTGAAATCACTGACAAATGAAAGTACTTTAAACGCGTGTTACCAAATTTTACACGAACCACACTAAAACTTCTCTACGTATCTTTTAACACTAGATATAAAATCGAGTGTGCCCCATTGTACTGCTATTACTAAAATACGGATACACGTGCTGTGTGTAATAGCAGCAAGGAATGAAGCATTAAAGTCGTTATTTTAATGCAGCTCCAAACAAAACGAATAAAACAAAAGCCTCTTTTGAATGCTGTTTACGCTCGCCCTTGTTCTTTAAGTGGGTCGAAGGATACGCTGAAATGTAGCCTATGCGTATAGGACTGCGTGTATACTGTACCGTTACGTTTATGCGATCTTGACCAGAGATCGAATGGACGGAAAATTTTTGGAAAATATCAAATTTCATGAGAATTCATTCTGAAGTTCTTGCCTACAGACAGACGGACGGACGGACGGGCGGGCGGACAGAAATTTTAACAAGAAATCCCCAACAATGTGGTCGCGCCTTGAAGTTACATACACGCACGGCACGCGTATGATATCTCATATCTTCGAGGTACATTTCTAACCTACATTTTTAACCTATGCCATGCGTGCTGAACATACAGTCCATCTCACTTTTTCTCATCTTGGCATTACGACATGCTCAGCAGGTAACACTGGTACGAAGAGCACGGCAACAGCAACGCCACTGGCCACCGCACAAACACGTACACTGCGGAGCGACTCCATGCTCGCGCGGACCTGGCTGAATACCATTCACCGGCATATATCGACTAGAGTCGAATGGGGCAAGGCATCAAGTGTCCCTCATTACACAAAACCTTTATTATTATTATTATTATTATTATTATTATTAGTAGTAGTAGTAGTAGTAGTAGTACTGCTACTACTACTAGTAGCAGTAGTGGTAGTAGATGTGGTAGTAGATGTGGCAGCAGTAGAACAGCAGTAGTAGCAGCAGTTACATTAGATGTGGCAGTAGCAGTAGACCAGTATTAGCAGCAGATGTAGTAGTAGTAGTAGTAGTAGTAGTAGTAGATGTGGCACTAGTAATACTAGAACAGTATTAGTAGCAGTCATAGATGCGGTGGTGGTAGTGGTAGTAGTAGTAGTAGTAGTAGTGGTAGTAGATGTAGTAGATGTGGCAGCAATAGAACAGCGGTAGTAGCAGCAGTTGCAGTAGATGTGGCAGGAGCAATAGACCAGTATTAGCAGCAAATGTGGTAGTAGTAGCAGTTGTAGTAGTAGCAGTAGATGTGGCAGTAGTAATAGTAGAACAGTATTAGTAGCAGTAGTAGATGTGGTGGTGGTGGTGGTGGTGGTGGTGTAATGGTGGTGGTGGTAGTGGTGGTGGTGGTAGTAGTAGTAGTAGTAGTGGTAGTAGTAGTAGTAGTAGTAGTAGTAGTAGTAGTAGTAGTAGTCTTTGTCCTCGAAAGGTTACATTAACAACTTTCAGAACTCGAAAAAGAAAACAAGAAAGTACAAAACAGTACAGTCTTTCAGTAGACTTCATTAAAACTTCTACGCAACAGCAGTCACAGTCGTTTGTGTGTCACTGCTTCATGTTGGAGGTCATGAGTTCAAATGTTGGCCACAGAAAGCCATCGTTTTGACCCTAACTGCAGCCACATATATCAATTTAAAAACATCCAAACCCTAGTTCTGTAACAGTAACCCCATCCTGATCCACCCATCTACGTCTCGATCTCCCAATTCTTCTATTTCCTAATAATTACCGACATAAAATCCTGAATCCGCTCTTTGTTACACATTCAAATGACATACCCCTCAAGCAACTGACGTTCCTTACTTCACGAATTTACACAAAGAGTATTGTGATAAACAGCACTACGCCAACGATATATGATCGACACGTATTTCCACTTTATGTCAGTATAACTAACACCAGATTGCCTCCATATACAGGGACTTACCTTCAGACGCCATGTCGCACAACATTCAAGATGGCTGAGTTGCTGCACAGCGCAAAAGGCCACTGCCGCTCTCGTGTATGACTGCGCTAAGATTCTATTAGTGACCACAGTCTCTATTTACACAAACTTTGCGAGTTCCCGCAGCAGTATAACACACATACAGTTTAACACTCTATAACATTCTGACGTTGCTATGTCAACACAAGAAGCACTTTCAACACAACCACATCTACCACTCTTCCACTTACACACACGACTGTCTTCTATTTCTCCCTGCACAAGTTCGTGAAGGAGTGGTTTTACTTCGGTTATTTCCGGAAGGCGTATGAAAAAATAGTTGTAACAGGATCAGGTATCATACTGACGGGCAGCTTGCTGAAACGCGTAGTGAAAACAGCACACGTGCAAATAAACCTCTTGTTTTGCGTGCGTGTCTGTGTGTTTTTTTTTGGGGGGGGGGGGCTTGCATCAACCTGAGTCTGGTCAAATACACACGCAAGCCACTGTTTCCAAAGAACAAAATTCAAAACACCGACTGTAAATGAAACACACCCTCCAGAACGCATTTCCCTTCTTTTTGTTATTTAATTTCCCGGGTTCGCTATATTCTATGGAGCATACTTCCAAAACAAAATTAATTTTCATTTCACAACACACACCCGCCTTTTACAGGGATTATGACAATGCTGGTGCTGAGAGGCGTAAACATCACGTGATCAGATTAAACATGTGGGGTGCCGTCTTTCTAACGGAAGCACATTGTTCACTGCGAGGTATGAACCGAATCACTATACATAATGTAGAGTAATTTTAGTCCTAAAGGGTTTGAATCTTGTGTCGATAACGATACCAAGCTACGGTTTGGATGATCCACGAATCTAGGTTCGATTCCCGATACGGACAAGGTTCTTTCCTCCAATCGTCAATGTCGGATCTGGTTGCAAATCGGCCCCTATGCAAAAAGTACTTGGGGGTTCTTCACCAATGGAAGGAGAATGGGACACATAGTTGACCGTTCAACTCAACATGTACCTTTGTAAAGAATGCGTGGAGGTATACCTCCACTCCCACATAAACCTTAATGGCACGTCACAACTTTCTTGAAAACTGTGACGTAATGCATAAACGGTGCGTCCAGGTTTAGAGTAAAGGCAGACGGATTAATTTCAGAGTTAATTTTCTTTTACTTTGCCACAATCTTGTTTACCTACGTAACAATAATCAATTCAGCAAACCCCACCACCACTTACACAACCGCACTTTTCACAGTGGTTTTACTGAGCATTACGTTCTGTTCCGACTGGTAAACACCAACGTCTCGGAGTAGCGTGTTGTCTGTATTGTGCATCAAGCAGGACTAATTCGTCCCTGAAAACGAAGGCAGCTCAGTCTTTCGAAACATCGGTGACTGCACATTTAAGGACACAGCGCCATATCCCAGAACACTCTGTGCCCTCAGCAGCCAAACACTGAACGTTATGCCGATGTGAAACCAATCATAACTAACTCCATGGGGCAGTAGTCTTCTTGAGAAGCTAACAGTTTCTCAGCTAATCAAGAAATTCCCCGCATTTTGTGGAACCTGGAGGTTCATTACCGCATCTACAAGAGCCCGCCACCTGTCCCTATCCTGAGCCAGCTCAATCCATTCCATGCCTCCATCCCACTTCTTGAAGATCAATTTTAATATTATCCTCCTATCTACGCCTGGGTCTCCCAATGGTCGCCTTCACTCAGGTCTCCCCACCAAAATCCTGTATGCATCTCTCTTTTCCCCCATACGTGCTACATGCCCCGCCCATCTCATTCTTCTCGATTTGATTGCCCGAATAATATTTGGTGATGAGTACAGGTCATTAAGTTCGTCGTTATGTAGTCTTCTCCACTCCCCTGTCGCGTCGTCCCTCTTAGGCCCAAATATCCTCATCAGCACCCTATTCTCGAACACCCTCAGTCTTTGTTCCTCCCTCAGTGTGAGGGAAACCAACCATACAAACCCTATATATTAAATTGCATTTCAATATTATTCTCTTATCTCAAGCACTCTCTGCAAGCTATATCCGTGTCTCCCTACCGTATTTAGCTACTGGGCTTAAGGAAATTCCCCGCAGCTTTTACACACGCCCCCTTTGTCTGCACTCAGAAATAAATGACTTCACATTATTTTGGGTTTACGCTCGGACAATGAAGGGCAATACATCACCCGCCTAAGTCACAATGTCGCTCCAAGCACAACGTACACCCATCAATGTAGCCGTCGATTTATTGATTGATTCTAACGGTATCGCCTACTTTCTGACATAGACTTGGCGAGATAAGCATGAGCCATATCCTAGCAAATGTACACCGCCTTCTGACGCAGAACCTGAGTGCCTTAGCAGGACTTCGAGATGAAATATTGCGTACTCAGGAGGCATCTTGTTTGAGCTCAGAATTCTACATAATGGGTTCGTTTGGAAACATAAGCCCAGCATTTCAGACTGTCAAGGCTTTTCTACAGAAATTTTCGATTATGTGAACTACTTAACGATGTAAAATAGAAATAATTCCCACAAAAATTAAATCAGTATCTGTTTAACCATTTAAAGCCTAGCGGTAACTTTACATACCACCAGGTTTAACATTAAAAAATTCTACGTGGTGCCTACATTGCGTTTATGTGTTTTGTACGGATCTCAGAACAAACAGCAACTTTTGCCTTATAAAACATTAAGAGACTGGTTTTTATAACCGAAGTGGAGAGTGTTTACAGCGCGGTACGCACTGAGTCCTTATATAAAACAGATACTCTTCGTCTTTAAAGGTTAAATATTATACACGAAACAGCTTTATAAGGCAATTTGCTTGGGATTCGTCGAAGCTCATTTCTACAGTAAGGCTACGGAAGCAAGTTCCATTACTCAGCTCCCTTGATATGGCCCCGAGTTGCTAGGCTGTGCCCTCTAGCATACTCCCCTACATTCCCCTCCATTCGTCCAGTCATTCTGTACACGAATATTAAGTACAGTTGAACTCGGTTATAACGACCTCGGTTTGTACGACACCTTGGATATAGCCTCAAACATTCTCTGATACCAACTAATTCCCCATAAGGCATGTATTTTTATACCTCGCTTAGAACGACATACATTCGAGCATCTACCTCGGATATAACGACATTGCCAATTATCGGCGCTAACATAATTTTCAAGAAGCATGACTCACGGCGCGGCGTTCTGCAGCCCGCGCAACTGCAACCTATCAGCTGTTTATCAGGCGGTCGACGTCCTGTCCCATCCCATGACTGCCCCCCTCTCGTTTGCTATATGAAGGCAAATCGTTTATGACCGGGAGAGGGGCGTTCCATTCGCTGAATGCAAGAACGACCTAATTAAGCCGTCGGCCTTGGAGACTTATGCAACTTTTACATTTATGAGCACTCAAGGGCCGGTATTTAGAGCTCACTGTGTTTTACACACAGGTGTGCTGTGAGCCGCGCCTACGAAACCTGGCCAGGGAACAGCAACGTTTTGTCGCAAGCTATAGATATTTCTTACCACATTAGCACATTTAGAATTATAGTAAAGTGTTTTCGTTCCCAGATTTTCTTCTCAAGCCTCTGTAGAAACTGACAAGTATAATACACTAATTTTTATTCTTCCTGGACATTAATTTTAATTTAAATTTAAAATAGACCATAGCGTGAAAATTTAAGTGGTATGCCCGCAGGCCCGTATTTTGTCTTGAAACATTTTTCCTTCACTTTGATCATACGCCTTGCTTACAGCGACACTCGGTTATAACGACACAAATGTTTCGGTCCCTTCGATGTCGTTATAACCGAGTTCGACTGTGCTAATAAAAACCGACAGAGTGCGCTAGCTAACGGCACTTCGGTCTGGTTGATACGACACAGGGGTTTGTAGAACACAGAAGCATACACAGAGCGGGAAATCATGAGATTTGTCATTGCCACGTCCATTTGACTTCCTTCCGTTGCCTCTTTATAGTAAATGTCAACGCGTCTCCGAGTAGATCCTTCTTCGCATTTTGCGCGTGTACAATTAGAGGCCGATCCCAGTGGCCGCGCGGTCTAAGGCGTGGGTCTGCGGTCGGGCGCTTACTGGGATCGTGGGTTCGAATCCCACCGGGGGGCATGGATGTTTGTCTTGTACAGTGTTTGTGTTGTCAGATAGAGGTCTCTGCGACGGGCCGATCCCTTGTCCAGAGGAGTCCTACCGACTGTGGTGTGTGTCTGAGTGTGATCAAGTGAAAATAAACAACCTCGACACCTACTGTGAGTAGGTAGAAGCGGTTAAGGACTGCGAAACGAAACAAATTGAAACGAATTTGTATTCATTTCGTGTCTCACTAATTTCACCACAGGAGAAAATTCGACAGCAAAAAAAGGTTCTTGGCTCGTAGGTAAAGATGATTCAATCTTACTAAAAATTCTTTTAATTTTGTGATATATATAAGCAACACACAACCTTAATGCTGTGCGGTATTTATATACAAATCCATACAAAACACGTCCTTAATTTTCAAAGGCTTCTATAGTTAAGCCCCTGTTCAAAATTACAGCGCTAATTAGCCACATGGGCATCATCATAAACGTCAGGGGTTTGTTGCATATTTCTATGTAATTTATGTGTATATGCTTTGCTAAGAAAGCCCACACAGTATGAATGCGTAATACATTTACGTGTTTTTAAAATGATAACATTCGTTGTTGGCTATGTGTACAGCACACAACATACTTCAAGGCGCAGAAAAGTTGCTGTTAAATACAATCTTACTGCCCATAATTATGGACCAGTTAGTTGCTTCCAAAAGTGGTTCACTTGCGATCTGATACCCTTCAGTGCGCTGATGACCTCACGCTGTATGAGCTACGCTCCACAGCACGAAATTTCCACCTCGCAGATTGTGAATTATTTGATTTCAAAAGGGTAGAGAAGTACATTCATATCGAAAATAATCCAAAAGCACTTAAATTGCAGAGCTTTTTTTTGTTGAATTACTAATTTATACCTAAAATTTGTAAATGAAATGAAACGCATGTCAAAAATACAAAGCCATGCCAATATCACAAAGTCATGTCATGTAACGGCAAGTACAAAGCCTCGACACGGCTGTTGTAACAAGAGCACGTTTATATACCAAATGGAGTAATTTGTTTCAAGTTTTATTATAAAACGATTGTACTGTAACATGATGTAAACTCACTCTAACCTTTCAATATGCAGGTTCTCGCAAAAAAATTAAAACTTCAACGTGTGTGAGAAATGAGAAGTAGAAATCGCCAAAAACTTGGATTAAAATCTCTTATGCCCTGAAAACGGACGTAGTAGGGTCCCCCGAAACGTAGGTCTCGACACAGCATGCTACTCGGCGTCACATTCCGTAAGATAGTGTTAATAATCCCGAAAGGAAGACTTAATTAGAAACTACCTGTGTTGTTGGAAGAATAATATTAACCTTTTAAAGCCTAGCGGTAACTTTACGTACACCAGGTTTAACATTAAAGAATTCTACGTGGTGCCCACATTGCGTTTATGTGTTTTGTACGGATCTCAGAACAAACAGCAACTTTTGCCTTATAGAACATTAAGAGACTGGTTTTTATAACCGAAGTGGAGAATGTTTACAGCGCGGTACGCACTGAGTCCCTATATAAAACAGATACGCTTCGTATTTAAAGGGTTAAAATGGATATTAGGAAAATACGAATGTGTTAAGGGTCTTAAATTGGTTCAGGTTGGGCCTTAATTGTTAGCTCTTCCGATGGCAAAAACAATTTTTTTTTCAACTCACACAAATGGTGGAGTATTTACCTACCAATTATCAGGTTGTTAATAACATCGCTTATTACGCATGTCTTTACAGCCTCCGATTACTTCATCCCTCTCAAGTGCAAATATTTGCCCTCAACACCCCATTCCCAAAAACCTTCAATCTGTGTTCCTCCCTCAATATGAGCCAGAAGCTTTCCTATCCGTATAAACCATCGGGCCAACTTTATTAGTTCTGCAGATTTCAAACTCAACGCGTCTATATGCCAGATGTTCAGACAACAGATTTCTCGCCCAATGGCAGCAGGCATCCCCCACATTGAATCCGCTATTAAAATCTTCATCAATGAGGTTCTGACTTATGAGTTTATCGAATATCAAATATTGATGTACTGCGCCACAAGCCGGAAGTTCGCAGGTTCGATTCCAGATGGGGTCGTTGAAAGTTTTCATTCACATAATCCTATCGGCCGCACTGTGGCCCTGGGGTCGACTCAGCCTCTAACAGAAATGAGTACCAGGAATATTTCCTGGGGGGTAAAGGCAGCCGGTGCCTAGGGCTGACAACCCATTCATCTTCATGTGGCGACTGTCTAGAAATCTGGGAGACTCTTCCTCCTGGAGTTCTCAGGGCCTGTCCAGGCCTGCGATGGGATTGTTTTACCTTATACCAGCTTGCATCATATTTACATGTTTTCACAATTAACCCTTTAAAGACGGAACGTATCTGTTTTATATAAGGACTCAGCCCGTACCGCGCTGTAAACACTCTCCACTTCGGTTATAAAAACCAGTCTCTTAATATTTTATAAGGCAAAAGTTGCTGTTTGTTCTGAGATCCGTACAAAACACATAAAAGCAATGTGGGCACCACGTAGAATTTTTTAATGTTAAACCTGGGGGTACGTAAAGTTACCGCTAGGCTTTAAAAGGTTAATTCGTACAATTTTGCTACTTTCACAATTTTCTCTCGCTTATACGAAACTGAAACACTTTCTTATGGCTACCATTTCAAACGCTCCGTGCAAACAAACACACACACATGGCACAAAGCATATACGTGTGGGTGCAATCAGTTGGCTGGATAACAACAGAAGGTGTAGCTGAACGAACTGGAAACGAGAGGTGCGGGACCCTCAACTACATTCTCTCCGACTCAACTTTTACGTGGACATATCCAAACTAAGTTCAGGGATTCCCAAACTTGCAGTTACCGCTAACACTGATACAACCAACCAAGCAGTGTCATATACGGCACCTTCATACGCTAAACAGTGACGTTCACCTAAACAGTATTTAGTCGTCGGGGTTATTCGCCGCCTCTCACTACACAGACCCTAGTTCAGTCTCAGGTCAGGACATGTGGGATTTGAGGTTGACAAAGTGGCACTGGGACGGGGACTTCTCTGAGTATTCCTATGTTGCCTTGCCAGTATTAACCCTTTTAACACACGTTCATTCGTCTATTAATGGCGCTATGTGACTTTAATAATCGATATGCTTCAAAATATTCAGATATTCAGATCTGCACTCTTCTGGGATGTTATGCCGCGTAATACCCCAGAAGAGCGCAGATCTCATCACTATCGCGGCGGAAGCCTGAAATCAAAATTCATATATTCAGATCCTACCTCAAAAAACAATATCTCCATTACAAAAACCATCAGTTTAACGCTTCTTAGGGAAATATCGTCCTTCTTTATGCTAATGACCACACAAAATCAACGTCCAAATACACATTATGCGAAAAATTGTTTAATTTTGTACAAATAAAACAGAAGTTTGGTCAGTAACCATTCTCTTTTTAAAGCAACATTTCATTGGTCCACACGTTCAGTGACGTATTTAACATCAACTCACTGTCGTATTAAATACGAAATTAAAAGCAGTTAAGACGTAGAAATTGTTGCACGGAATTTTAAATGACTACTTTGCGTACAGATTCATGTATTCCTTTAAAATAAAGAATAAAATTTCTTGCATTTATATAATCTAAATCAAGAAGGTTTTCTGTAATTTATCTAATTCCCCCAGCCACGTGGTTTCTGCTCGATGAGGAGCAGTGAAGAAAACATATTTGAATTGATAAATAAATTCAGAGCCAATCAAATTTCGGAAATTCTAGCTTTCATTCAGTTCGGAGTACTTCGACCTCCTCCCTTGATACCTAGGAGCGGAAGCGTAAAGATTAAAATACATAAAAGTAAAATTTAAACCGTTGTTTTGCATGGCGCAAAACATGGCCTTTCGTACTAACTAAAGGTCACAGTCTAGGAGTACGTGAGGAGTTGGGGGGGGGGGGGAGGCGCAGAAGAATATCTGGGACCAACAGGCAGGAATTAACAGGAAGATGGAGAACAATGCATTTTGAGAAGCTGCTTAAATTTCAGTCTTCACTTCACAAAGTAAATAACTAACTAACTAACTAACTAACTAACTAACTAACCAACCAACCAACCAACCAACCAACCAACTAACTAACCAACCAACCAACCAACTAACTAACTCCACGGTGAACAGTCCTTCCTAAGAAACTAACCGTTCTTCAGCTAGTCAAGAAATTCTCCACATTTTACGGAACCCTAAAGTTCCTCACGTCATTCACAAAAGCCCGGCACCTGTCCCTATCCTCAGCTAGACCAATCCAGTAGATGCTCCCTCATCCCACTTCTTAAAGACCCGATTTAATATTATCTTCTCATCTACGCCTAGGTCTTGCAAGTCTTCTCTTTCCATCAAGTTTCCCCACCAAAACACTGTACACACCTCTCCAGTCTCCCATACGTGTCACACGCCCCTACCAGGTCATTCTCTCAATTCTATCAACCAAATTATATTCGGTGAGGTGTAAAAATCACAAACCTCATTTATATATAAAGTAAAAACCGTCTACGGCCAACGTTTTACTTTATATATACTTGATATACGCCAACTGGGACAACGAATGTCAAATTCGCAAACGTCATTCTTATGTATAAGTACGACAAGGACGATATCAAGGACGATAAGACGGATGGAGTGTGTACCTTGGCAGAGATTAAAATTGTGCAAAAATTTTTAATCCAAAATCCCGAAGACGGAAGATACCTTTCAAGTCATACGTGCAGAGATGAAGATAATATTAAAATGAAAGCTAGAGAAAAATGAACGAAGACTCTATTAATCTAACTTATGATATGATCCAGTGAAAGGCTGTGGTAGCTAGGTAATGAAACTTTACTTACCACAAAACAGCAAGAATTTATTTAGCAACCCCGCTATCATCTGCTCAAGGCACGCAGTGTATCACGGAGCCAGTTACGTAAAATATTTATTTACTTGGCCTGTTATTAGCCTGTCCTGCCTAACGTGACGCAGTTATCATTACAACACGTTCCAGCAATTGCACCATAGCCTTACACAGTTTTAGCGCCCGGTGTAATTTGCCAGCCAGCAATTGACGGAGTGATGTTATAACTGTGTGCAAATTAACTGCGTGGAGATATGCTGAGAGGGCGAGCCCTGTGTCCAGCCCTGCGCCAGTCCCAGAGGTTGGCTGGACGATATCCAGTCTGGATCGAAAATAATTTCACATTCCAGACAGCGATGAGGGAAGGGTTCAGTGTTAGGGAGCTAATTGGAACATAAGGCCCCGTAACAAATTAATATTTCTGGCTATACGAGATTAGACTGAGGGATACAAACCTCAGCAGAAATTAGCCTCGCGTCACTGAATATAAAGTTTCGGTTCGAAATATTTTTATTATTTTCGTGACTTCAGGGTTCTGCCGCGATGTAGGTCAGATCTGCGCTCGTCTGCGATATTATACAACGTTGAGTGGTAGTCCTCTACCGACGTTTCGGGATAACACATCTTCAACGGTCAAGAACTCCTAGAAGAAGGAATTCTTAACCCTTGAAGATGGGACCGATAGGTTGTCCCAAAACGTCGCTACAGAACTACCACTCAACGATGCGTAATATCCCAAAAGAGCTTAGATCTCATTTTACACATGTACGCCTATCTGTCGCGCCTACAAAACTTGAAATTACAAAAACAAAATTCAAAATCGGTCCTTTGCTTTTAAAAGCCCTATGGGATGAGAGATAGGGTGATATCACAGCTCAATGCATTCTTAACCATAGCAGGGAATTTTTCTGAGATTTCGTCTTCACGTTCCGGCTGCTTTACTGTCATCGCAAGCCACTATCGGGTTGTAAATAATACAGGAAGGCGTAAATTTACAACAACGTAGTCGAAATTGTTCAAGACTACACTCTTGTAAATTTATATATTTTTTTTATATTCTGGTACGAGACGATGATAGCTTGCTAGAAAGCCGAAACATGTAGCTGTTGATTCTATTACAGAATATGAACTGCGTTTGATGGGCATACTTGTTAGCCCAGTAGCTAATTAGTTAATTAGTTCTGAACTGTAAGAAGTCTAGCCCCGCACTGCATGTTCCATTAAATACTCCAGCATTACGTTTAAAAAGCTGTAAACAGGAGTCAAACTTCCAAACCCCGCATTGTAATATTCCCAAAAGCCAAGTGGCTGTTCGCTATTATTCCGCAACCATTAAACAACATACACTGCACACTTGAAACTTCCAAAGCTAACACAACTGCTCTTGTACGTACTAATTAAGTTTGTTACTGGAAGTTTCCGTAAGTGAAGGATACTAAAATGCATTTTAGTATTCTCATAACATGTGGACTTTTTTTATTGTTTTAGTGGTGAAGGGCCCCGCAGCACACGCTACGGACGCACCGCAGCCTTGAGGCTTCTTGTGCAACCCTGTGATGAAGATGACGATGATGATTATTATTTTTTGTCCTTTTCCTAGTAATCGAGTACCGGTGGAACGAAATTGACAGGGGAAAACCGAAGTACTCGGAGAAACCCTGTCCCAGTGCCACTTTGTCCACCACAAATCCCACATGGACTGACGCGGGATCGAACCCGGGCCTCCGCGGTGGGAGGCCGGTGGCTAAACATGAGGACTAAAGAAAACATTGTGTTCATTAACTTAGCATCATTGTCTGTCTGTCTGTACGTGCCTGACTGTCAGTTGCAATATGTCAAACGCCACAGACCCAGGCAAATCGTGCATGTCAACAGGTTTCAGTTGTGAAGATTCATGAAGACGGTTGTCTCCTTTGTGTGATGCGGTGCATCGGACATCTGTGTACCGATTTTTAGAACATCGTTCTGTCTGCCCTACAGGTCCGAAGGATAAGACGCGCAGTAGGAACAGTAGCATTGCTTGTTATATCATAACAATCAAGTGCAGACAGTGTTATACGTAACATATACACGTAATTTGATTGTGACGTTTGTATCCAAACATCTTATTTTGCAATTATTTTTTTTTTTTAAATTTTAAGCCCTGTAATTGGCTGAGAAGTAACTTGATTTGAAGAACACTCCTATTGCTGGAAAAAAGTCACATTTACTTACTCTGTGAAGATGGCCACAAAACATGGCGAAAACACGTAGGAGTTATCTCTGCGTTTGAACTGTTTCAATACGATGCAAACAAACTTAGTTACGTAGTTCTTTAATATCACACAACTATAAGGTGTACAGGTCCCATTACCACTGATGTAGAATTGGTCAAGGGCGATCAAGGTTGAATTAAGAATCAGTGCAACTGGACTGGTCACATCTTGCGTAGGAACTGCCTTCTAAAAAATGTTATTCAAAGAAATACAGAAGGAAAAAGTAACAGGAAGACGAGGAAGAAGACGTAAGCACCTACTGAATGACCTTAAGGCAAAAAGAAGATGCCATAAATTGAAAGAGGACGCATTAGTTCACCCTGTGTGGACAACTCGCTTTGGAAGGGTCTATGGACCTATCGTAACACCAACTGCGGAAGGAATGAGTGTAATATACGAAACGCCGGACTCAGCACTTTGACATTGCCACGAAGATAGAGTCTACGTTTGGACGTAATCAAAATGGAGTGTCACCAGAGGACAAAGTTAGGATTCTACGGTACACCAGCCATCTCACGGCGTTAGAATCTCACAGTCCGTTTGCGGTATCCTACTTTGTATAAACCCAGCATTGCCACAAAAACCACGAAAGACGGAGATCAAAGTACCTCCGAAATAATGAAAAACTCTTCTTTCCAAGATACGGCTCTAATCAGTGGAAAGATGCACGGGGATAATGACGTGTCGTGGCACTTCGCTCCCTCCCCCCACCCGCCTGCTTCAGTGCATCAGCATACAGACACGTGACGAGATTAACTGCGCAATGAGGACGACATTCAAACTCAGACGGTTACAGGCGTCAAACCGAAGTGATATTCATTACCAAGCGCCTTTAAATGTACAAATGCGTGACATCACCATAAAAACGCTCTGCAATCCCAAGGGACGAAACAGTATGACGTACGTAGAAATTACGTAATTACGAAGTTCGTACCATATATTATTATACTATCACGGTATTATTTACGTGAATCAATTAAATAAAATGGGACGAAGGGATCCTGTTGCAAGTATGAGGTACCAGACGAACGCATACAAGATTGTAGCTTGTAAAATTTGATGGAACACACCACTTCGAATACATATGTATTATCAGCTACACGTATATGTGAGAATAATATTTAACGGGGTATTGAAAAAAATGAGTGGGAGGGTAAAAATTCATTTCGTCAGGCTACAGATAGGGATAAATGTATGGTTGTTGCGAGCACTGGGAAAAACCGCCTGTTTCTATACAAGCCTGGTAAGTTCTTTGTCTTTTACCTGAAACAAAATTAGGTTCTCATAAAAGACAATTTCCTTACGACATCACAGAAAGCCACTTCGTGCAATATGATCTGTTCCTTATCCTACGGAGAGAAACACTCGCCTCCTCCTAGAATAGAGTTTAAGAATAAGTGGGGTTATACCTCCACCCATTTGTCTTCATGGTGTAAATACTGAAATAAGCATAAGGACAACATTACCTTTTACTAACACACGGTAAATATCTAATTTTACTGTTTACCTTCTGTACGAAGAAGTGAGTGGATTACATATCTGAAGAACACAAAAGAAATACAATTAGCATGGATATAAAAGAAACTATATATACAGTCTATGTAATATACGGGATACTGCTGCATTTGACTCAACTATACAAAGATAGGCGGGGAGGGGCCGCGGTGGCGCAGTTGGTTGAGGCACTGCGCTACAAACCGGAAGGTCGCGGGTTCGATTCCCGATGGTGTCAGCGGATTTTTTTCATTGGCATAATCCTTCCGGTCAGAATACCGGAGTACAGAAATGAGTACCAGGAATATTTACCTGGGGGTAAAGGCGGCCAGTGTATACGGCTGACAACCTACCACTTTCATGTGCCGACCGTCTAGAAATCTGGGAGCCTCGACCTCCTTGAAACCTGTGGGCCTCCAAGCCCGTAAATGGGATTGCTTTACCTTTTTCATATAGAGAAATATATAGCGAAAAATGCCAATATCAGCTTCGGTATAGGTGTGTAGGAACTGCTCCAGCCTTCCTTTACCTAATGACATACACTACAGCAACGCTGAAAAACAATGGCGATGAAGCATCTCCTTGTTTCAAACCAGTCCTAATAGGAAACGTGTGAGACAAATGTTTACCTACCCGAACCCTGCTAGAGGTTTCATTTAGATACATTTTTACTGGCTTCTCAGGGTTATCAATGAGAATGCTGTACAAGATGTCCCTCGTAATTAAATCGTACAAAAATATTTGACAAATGCAGAATGAATGATCAGTAGTTGACCTGTTACGTCGAAATCCACGCTGACGATACAAATAATTTCCTCTGCACTTGCAGTTAACATTGACAGAAGGATATTGGATAAAATTTTGTTATGCATTTTTCAGAGCTACGATACTTGATAATTACTACAGTCTGTTTTATCACCCTTCTTATAAATAGGCACAATGATTGATGCCTTCCACTGCTCCGGCAAATCTTCCTTATTGGAAATAGGATTTATAAGTTAATGGATGTCAGAACGTAACGCCTTACCTCCTGCTTTCATCAGTTCTTCTGTAATTTGATCAATACCTGGTGGCCTGCAGCTCTCCAGGTGTATAACACCCACCCCCACATGAAAGGCCCTGGACTCAGGCACTGGTAGTTCAGCTGTACGTATTTCAGCCTGTCTGACGTTCTTACCTCACGTGTATTGTATACGCAACAGAAGTGACTTCAACTTACTGTGGGAATCTGCACACCGAGCTTCCTTCTCTGTCATTACTACGCCAGTTCTAGCCTGGTAATCCTTCTTAACCTTTTAAAGCCTAGCGGTAACTTTACGTACCAACAGGTTTAACATTAAAAAATTCTACGTGGTGCCCACATTGCGTTTATGTGTTTTGTACGGATCTCAGAACAAACAGCAACTTTTGCCTTATAAAACATTAAGAGATTGGTTTTTATAACCGAAGTGGAGAGTGTTTACAGCGCGGTACGCACTGAGTCCTTATATAAAACAGATAAGCTTCGTCTTCAACCTTTTAAAGCCTAGCGGTAACTTTACGTACCACCAGGTTTAACATTAAAAAATTCTACGTGGTGTCCACATGGCGTTTATGTGTTTTGTACGGATCTCAGAACAAACAGCAACTTTTGCCTTATAAAACATTAAGAGCTTGGTTTTTATAACCGAAGTGGAGAGTGTTTACAACGCGGTACGCACTGAGTCCTTATATAAAACAGATACGCTTCGTCTTTAAAGGGTTAAAGTCATTGATGCCCCTACACAAGTCTCCGATATTCTTATTCTTACTGTCTCTTTCAAGTTCATTAATTTTACCTTCCTAATATTTCCCCTTTTTCCGGAAATGTCTACCAGTTTGACGTCTTACAGTGTTCAGATTATCTGCAATTACCAGGCCTGGATTCTGTTACCACTCTAATTTGGCCTGCTTGCTTTCGGCTACGAATTCAGAGCATCCGTCATCAAACCATCGCTAAAGCTACTGTCGTTGATAATATGCTGGGCTATTTTTAGCTAACATTTGGACACGCCCATATTAATTCTCAACACAGTTATGAAATAAACCCGTACAGAATTTTCCTTTCTTGTTACCGCGCCATTTAACAACACTGTTTGAAACAAAGTGGGACAAAACACTGAAAGCAAATCCAATTACAGTTTCACACAATTTGTCCGTGTCCGAAACAAACACCTGCGGACTCTGTCAAACCTGTTTAATTCAGTGGCGATGCCCGGTGACCACTTAGTGATATACAAGTAAACAGCAGGCAAACCATCCACTAGAGAAACAGAATTATTTCACAACTGGTTAACCACATTTTGGTTGGTGCTAACATAGCGACAGTTTGATATGATTTCAAATCACGGAATCAAATTAGTCGAACCAAATACACGGTCGATGAGTACCGCTTTACATTCCCCTGTCCCGGCACTACAGGCTGTTTACCAATGCCACTACTAAGCTTCCGTAATACGGTCAAATGTTTATATTGTAGCAGATACATTTACTGTACCCACCTGTTCTCAGAATAGACAATACATCAGCGATCATAATTTTTTTTTCATTCTTCAGTTAAGCCAAATGTATTATGTGCATTTAAAAATAACAACAAACAGCAACATTTCATGAGTAACGTTCTTGTGGTGAGTTCAAATATTTCAAACAGCAGATTTAAAAACTAACATGTATTAGATTAAGCCAAGTATCACTTCGGCTTTTAAGAGGAGAACACGTGCTTTTACACAAACGGGAGAAAGCACAATCAAATTTGATAAAAATAAATTTTAAGTATTCTGAATAAACGTATAAAATCAGAGAAGATGAAAGCTGATATCAAAGAGAATACACGCGTACTCGCTCTAGGCTATAAAATAATTCCACACAGAATTAACCCTTTAAAGACGAAGCGTATCTGTTTTATATAAGGACTCAGTGTGTACCGCGCTGTAAACACTCTCCACTTCGGTTATAAAAGCCAGTCTCTTAATGTTTTATAAGGCAAAAGTTGCTGTTTGTTCTGAGACCCGTACAAAACACATAAACGCAATGTGAGCACCACGTAGAATTTTTTAATGCTAAACCTGGTCGTATGTAAAGTTACCGCTAGGGTTTAAAGGGCTAATATATCCTTCTTCTTACTCTCTTGTGGTGTCGAGGGCCATGCCCCCCCCCCCCTCCGAGGGGCCTACATCTGGCCCAACTGTCCACCTCAGAAATGACAGATGTGTGCAGATTATAAAAGGACTTTTATTGAGTAGGCAAAACACAAAGTGTTCGTAAAAAACCGTAGGCCAGTGCCACTTTGCCAACCACAATTATCATACGAAGTAACCTGGGACTGACCCCAAGCAACCGGGGCGAGAACACAACATAACAGGACAGAACATGACATAAGTTCAGCGCCATTGAACGACTGTTATCCGACGTACCGCTTAGATTCTGCGTGAACAGTCGAGGGCCCTTTGTTATGAAGCACTTCCTAAGGGAACAGAGTTTTAATATTTTACCATTACGTTTTTCGGCACTTCCACTTGTAAAATTCTTCACGTTCTTTATTGCGGACTTCTCAGCTCCAGGTTGCAGTTTATGTTAATGTTTTATGTAACCGTCACCCGTCACTCATTCCGCGTTTCTAGCAGAATAATAAATTTTTCTGTGGATTGTAAAGACGTTACTTAAAGATTAGAAAAATGATGTGCTCAACCCTTTAAAGACGAAGCATGTCCGTTTTATATAAGGACTCAGTGCGTACCGCGGTGTAAACACTCTCCACTTCGGTTATAAAATCCAGTCTCTTGATGTTTTATACGGCAAAAGTTGCTGTTTGTTCTGAAATCCGTACAAAACACATAAACGCAATGTGGGCACCACGTAGAATTTTTTAATGTTAAACCTGGTGGTACGTAAAGTTACCGCTAGGCTTTAAAAGGTTAAATCAGCGGGGAGAAGAGAAGCTTTCAGGGTAGTGTCTATGAATAGTACTATTTTATGGAATGTGACTCCATGATCAATGTTTCGGAGGAGGTGCTGCCTCCGTATTCAGGAATGCAGAGTGAAGACGGAGGCAGCACCCCTCTCCGTTATATTTTCAAATTTCCACCGCCCCAGACGGCCTTACATCGCACAAGGCACCATTGCATGTGTCACCCCTTTAATACGCCTGTCTGTTCCAACTCGCATTTAACTCTGCCTACATGCTTCTACTCTCAAGATGGAAGCAATAAGTTCTTCAGAAACTGTGGCAAGTTCCCAAACAAGGGTCAAAATACCTCACGGTGCCTGCTGCGCTAATTGCTGGGGCCAAAATTCCAATAATGACAAAGTTGCATTAATGTTGCTACACTTGTGTGTTTGTATGTACGCACGTATATTTGTGTATATATATATGTATGTATATATATATACACACACACACACACACATAAATACACAGAAGAACCCGTTTATAAAGACATCGGTTTACACGACATCACGTCTATAACGTCAGATATTCCGTGGTACAAATTAATTCCTCACTGTTAACCATAACATTATACTCCTCGGTTATAACAACACTCGTTTATAACGACACAAAATATTCAGCCCATTTCATGACGTTATAACGGAGTTCGACTGTAATATACATACCACTGTAATCAAATCGAGAAAAATGAGATGGGCGGGGCATGTAGCAAGTATGGGGAGAAGAGAGGTGCATACCGGGTTTTGGTGGGGAGACCTGAGGGAAGGCGACCACTTGGGAGACCCAGGCGTAGCTGGGAGGATAATATTAAAATGGATCTTCGGGAAGTGGGATGGGTGGACATGAACTGGATTGAGCTGGTTCAGGATAGGGACAGGTGGCGGGCTGTTGTGAATGCGGTAATGAACCTTCGGGTTCCATAAAATGCGGGAAATTTCTTGACTAGCTAAGGAACTGTTAGCTTTTCAAGAAGGCCTCTCCTCCATGTAGTTAGTTAGTCAGTTAGTTAGTTAGTTGGTTGGTTGGTTGGTTGGTTGGTTGGTTAGTTAGTTAGTCAGTCAGTCAGTCAGTCAGTCAATTTTTCTAGGCAGATCTTCTATCAGGACGCAGTACTTCGTATGGGAACCGCTGGTTCTGAAGTCTCAAACCAGAACTTTGTGGTTGAATCACTGAAGTAAGAATTAGGGTTCCCACGGCTATGTTTGAGAAGATATCTGTTTTCTGAGATGCAACGCCGTTCCGTTTGGTAGCAGTGTATCCGCATGACATAAAATCGTGCTGCCTTAACAACTGAAGCATATATATTAGGTTCCATTTTAACGCCGTTATATTTCCACCAGATTACACGGTGTCACGTTGGCAGAACACAAATATTTCCTGATTCCTTCTTTCAACCTCGAAATTAGAGTTTCGAGACAAAACGAGATTACTACACTGTCGCTCTCAGAATGTATCCTTCCGCTACGCCGACGTTCGAAATTAGTACCAATTCTAAACAATTTTGACATTACTGTAATAAAAAATCTTATAATAAAATGAAATTGTCTTACTGTTACATTCCATTGGGCATTTATCTTGCGTCAGGCACTAGTAGTGTAACCCACGTTCATAAATATACGTTAGAAATAGCGCGGCACTTCTAACTCCCTAAAGAAATACATAGGTCTTGTTTCCGTAATAAGTTTCCCACACCAGCGACGTATGGCGTGTAGACCAGGCGATGAGGGAATTATAACATGAGCGGCAGCAGGAAAGTAAGAAGAATAGGTGTAAAAATAGCTTTGGGAATTTTTCCACTCTCATTTCTTCACATCTATTTATCACAATTAATTTTGTCCTATTTCGCGTTATCTATGAAAGATTGTATAGAAATAAAAATACAAGGGTTCGCCTGAAAAGTTAAAAGATATATTGGCGTGCTAGTGATTGATTTTACCGCAAAGTGAACATTTATTTATGCATATGATTTGTACTAAGGCGTAGGTGTAGGTGTGCGACTGTGTATGTGTGTAAATATATTTATGTATAAAGTCAGAAATTAAAAAAAAACCCTTTCTCATATACTTAAATTTCTACTTTCATACTCCACAGATTTATCTTCATAAGTTTTGTAACTGGCAGTAAGTTTGTTTTCCTTTGTTTTTGTTTTGGATATATTACGCAGGTTTCAAGTTCTTTTAAACATTAAACTTTCTATTCATAACCTCAAAGTTTGACATGGCCTTCCCTTTTCGGAGTTCGCAACACAAGAATTTAATTCAGCACGGTCTTACTTCAGTTAAACGACGTTCTATTCGCAGTATTATTGTGTTTGTCTGCAGACAGCAGATGAGCAAGTTAGCTATTCTGCAGACATATCAAGTTACATCAGTGCCGTGTGACTTTCGTCTGTTTTCTCAGACAGTGCAACACACACACGCAGTAAGGCATTACTGTTTCTGACAGACAGCTAGTATGAACGTAAAGTGCTGCAGATTGGTCTTCATTGTACTTGTACACTTGTACTTGTGCTGCAGGTTGAACTACATTGTACTTGTACACTTGTACTCGTGCTGCAGGTTGATCTGCATTGTACTTGTACGCTTTTGCTTGTGCTGCAGGTTGAGCTGCATCGTACTTGTACACCTGTGCTTATGCTGCAGGTTCATCTGCATTGTACTAGTACACTTGTACTTGTGATGCGGGTTGGTCTTCATTGTACTTGTACACTTGTACTTGAGCTGCAGGTTTCTCTTTGTGTTGTACATTTTTACTTGTGCCGCGGATTTATCTGCATCGTACTTGTACAATTGTACTTGTGCTGCAGGTTTCTCTTCATTGTAGTTGTACACTTGTAATTGTGCTACAGGTTGATCTTCATTGTACTTATACACTTGTACTTGTGCTGCAGTTTTCTCTTCATTGTTCTTGTACACTTGTACTTGTGTTACAGGTTGATCTGCATTGTACTTATACACTTGTACATGTGCTGCACGTTTATCTTCATTGTACTTGTACACTTGTACTTGTGCTGCAGGTTGTCTTCATTGTACTTATACACTTGTGCTGCAGGTTGATCTCCATTGTAATTGTACACTTGTACTTGTGCTGCAGGTTTCTCTTCATTGTACTTGTACACTTTTACTTGTGTTGCAGGTTGATCTTCATTGTACTTGTACACTTGTACCTTCGCAACCACTACAAACCCCTGCATTTTCCTACACAGTATATGCACAAATTGCGTATGATTCTCGCAAAAATATGCCATTATTTCGCTGAAAGCAGTACCCATTTGTTTTTCATAACGAATTCACACTTTGTTTTCGTGATGTAAGAGCCAAATTCTGTAAACGTGAACTTCGCGCATAAAATGCTAACCTTACTTCACACAATCACAACACTAACAGCGACAAACATTAGGGCTAAACAGCGTTAAATAAAAGGTGGAATAAATCGACTATGATAATCACGAACCATATTTTTTAACAAAAGTACGTAATGTGAAAATCTGTATGGCTTCTCTGCATTCTCATCGCGTAAGTCGTTACCGGTATCTATGTCACAAAATGTTAAATCCAAGCGCGTGTTTATACCAGACCAGCTTGCAATAATTCACAACGAAATATATATAGTAAAATAGAACCAACTTACGCACAATATTATTTATTTAATTAACCTTAATCTCCAGTTCATTTTCTCCCCAACATATTTCGGCAACAACTTTGCCATTATCAAGGGGGTTACATCAAATTACATAAGACAATGTGCTTTAGAATGTGAATTATACAGTTGTAAAGCTGTATTAAAATTCTAGATGTTAAAAATATTAACATCCATAATTTTAATACAGCTTTATAATTCACATTCTAAAGCACATTGTCTTATGTAATTTGATGTAACTCCCCTTGATAATGGCAAAGTTTTTGCTGAAACATGTTGGAGAGAAAATGAACTGGAGATTAAGGTTAACCAAATAAATAATAATATTGTACACAAGTTGGTTCTATTTTACTATATTGGTCATATGCACGGAGATGAATAACATAAAACGAACTACATATTTGGTTACACGTAAGGAAACATGGGGGACTTGTGAAACACGCGGTATAGCTACAGGCAAAGACGGATATTATTAAGCAGACAAATAGCAGTAAAGGCCATACAGCATATTGATTTTGTTGTTAGAAGTCAGGAGGTAATAGATGAGAACACGAAAGCCATCACATCACCACGTTAGTATGTTAATACATCCTACGCTGGCCGGAAAAATCCGGATACTGATTTCTGGGCACTTCCACAACAGCAATACAGCAGGCAGGAAATAAATTTGTGGCAATTTTAATTCTGTCAAATTTATTTTGATTTCGTTCTAATATCTTCGTTTACAAACTCAGTCAAAGCCGGAGCTTGCCTCTCTACGTCCCATTACTGTTGCCAGTGGCGTGTTTCATAACTTTCCCCGCCCTACATGCGCATTGGGCGTTCCTTTGTCCAGTAACGCACTGTAGAACGCTTTCACGCTGACGTCCACGCTGCTACGGTTTCGGTACTAACTGTAGTGTTATCCAAAAATGAAAATGCGTAGAAAAAATAAGAATGGAACAACTTGTGACACCTTAAATCGGTATCCATATTACTCGCCGAAGGTAATAAGGAAAAAAGGACACAAGTCTTATAATAGAGTTATAGGCTATTTCTTACTAACCTTTTAAAGCCTAGCGGTAACTTTACGTACCACCAGGTTTAACATTAAAAAATTCTACGTGGTGCCTACATTGCGTTTATGTGTTTTGTACGGATCTCAGAACAAACAGCAACTTTTGCCTTATAAACATTAAGAGACTGGTTTTTATAACCGAAGTGGAGAGTGTTTACAGCGCGGTACGCACTGAGTCCTTATATAAAACAGATACGCTTCGTCTTTAAAGGGTTAAAAAATTCTACGTGGTGTCCACATTGCGTTTATGTGTTTTGTACGGATCTCAGAACAAACAGCAACTTTTGCCTTATAAACATTAAGAGACTGGTTTTTATAACCGAAGTGGAGAGTGTTTACAGCGCGGTACGCACTGAGTCCTTATATAAAACAGATACACTTCGTCTTTAAAGGGTTAATGCTTTCTGAGAACGGACCATCTGGTTCTTCCACTAACATTACAACGTACTGCATCTGTCCCCACATTAGAAATCATGCCCTTACAATCGAGAAGGTACTTTTCTCAGAAACGTTGTCACACGATGAGCGATTGCCTACCAGAGTCCCGCAGTCTTTACTCAAGGGAGGCTTTGAAACTTCGTAACAAATATATGCCTATATATTTTCTTGTAGAGAAACTAAATTCCAGGTAGTGTGAAAGTTTTGTGGGGGGTGAATGCATCCTAACCACGGGATTTGGCGTTGAAATGTAAAAGTTAGTTTGTCTTTCGGAATGCTCTAGGACGTAGAAACGACGTTCAGGCTCCAAAGGGCATGAGGGGGGGGGGGTAAACCGATAAGTTTTACTGCATTTGATGTCAGAGAGAAATGTTTTCGTAGTTAAATTCCGGTCTTCCAGTCCACGTGTCGTCAATTTAGAGATTAAACCGCTACAGTCTCGTCAGATCGAAAGAAAATGCAATACTGCCGTATACCGCTCGATATGATACTGTCACTAGATATGATACTGTCAATGGATACGAAACTGTCAATAGACACAATACCGTTACTAGATACGAAACTGTCAATAGATATGATACTGTCACTAGACACGATACTGTCACTAGATATGATACTGTCACTAGATGTGATACTGTCAATAGATACGAAACTGCCAATAGATACGATACTGTCACTAGATACGAAACTGTCAATACATGCGATACTGTCACTAGATACGATACTGTCACTAGATATGAAACTGTCACTAGATACGAAACCGTCAACAGATGCGAAACTGTCATTAGATACGATACCGTCACTAGATACGAAACTGTCAATAGATACGATACTATCACTAGATATGATACTGTCACTAGATATGAAACTGTCAATAGACAGACATTGTCACTAGATATGATACTGTCACCAGATATGAGACTGTCGCTAGACATGATACTGTTGCTAGATACGAAACCGTCACTAGATACAAAACTGTCAGTAGATACGATACCGTAACTAGATACGAAACTGTCAATAGATACGATACTGTCACTACATACGATACTATCACTAGACACGACACTGTCACTAGATATGAAACTGTCACTGGATACGAAACCGTCGCCAAATACGAAACTGTCAGTAGATACGATACCGTAACTAGATACGAAACTGTCAATAGATACGATACTGTCACTACATACGATACTATCACTAGACACGACACTGTCACTAGATATGAAACTGTCACTGGATACGAAACCGTCGCCAAATACGAAACTGTCAGTAGATACGATACCGTAACTAGATACGAAACTGTCAATAGAGACGATACTATCACTAGACACGATACTGTCCCTAGATATGATACTGGTATTAGATATGAAACTGTGAATAGATACGAAACTGTCAATAGATACGATACTGTCAATAGATATGATAGTGTCAGTAGACATGACACTGGTACTATATATGTCCTCCTCCTTTAGAATTCTCTGGGCGGAGTCATTCAGTAAATAATTCAATATATATTTACTATATATTACTTTTTTGCAAATTATTGAATTTGTATGTGAATTCTTAAGTAAACTACAAAGTTACATGGCGTCTGTTGGTTTCAAATATTCATTTAATTTAGTTTCAGCAACGGAGAATACCAGCTGCAATGGGCTGCCCTGTTTTCATTTAATTCCACCAGTAAATATTGCGGCGTGTCTTCAGGAAATCCACACATCAAAGTCAAAATAATTTCTGCTAACATTACACTGAAATTGGGTCCGAGAATTTATATAGAAAACTGTATGATGGGTTTATTTAAATACTTTAAGCCTCTGAAAGTTTCCGTATAATCCACAGAGGGAGATTTGTTGCAGAAATTTGCATATTAACTTTACTCTGGATGAGTGCCTGGAATTGAAACTGGCAGATACTTCATATCGTATTTCAATGTGCTTATCTCACCATTAAATATCCAGAAAAGTAAAACAATACATTGTACGATCACAGCCGACATTTTATACGGTTTGTTTTCAGTTTGTCAAACACTTTCTAATAATAAATTCAAAGTTCGTGTGTTTACATATTACATTTTCTTACCCATGGCATGCTTAGCTTTTGAAATCACAGCAGCTACTCTAAGCACAATATGCTTGCATATTAAAAGCCCTGCATTTTTGCCACAAAATGTGTTTTTGTGTTTCAAACGATTCTCAGCATTAATGCTGATTATCACCGGCAGCAACATCAACCAGCTGATACCTGCAGTGCTGACTCACTGTGTTCACTGCGAGGAAGGGGCAGAAATTTTAAATATATATTAATTGGATGGGATTCTGGCTTCAAAGGGTTAAAGGACAATATACTCTGTATGTCTGCCTGTCACTTTCCTTCTTGCATATCGCACTGTATCCAACATAACTGTGATGAAAGTACAGCAGTACGAGACACCTGTTAGCTTCTATTAACCTTCTTGCACTCCTCTGTCCTATTTGTGTACAAAAATAAAAGCACTTTAAAATTCTCCTTAACACAGATGGTTTATTAACAACTTCTATACAAGATTCCGTAACTGACAACATGTTTCGGCTTATGCAGTAGTTCTCAAGTCTAACGCCAGATACCAACTGTTTTTTACATATGAACTTAGATATTACCAACGTGACTGCACTGACTTTACTTCTAAACAGTTAAGGTTTTAAAGGGGCGCACCCAAGGGGATGCTGCCGGGCTGTAGCCCCCCCAAACTACACAAAACCGGAATTTAAAAAACACAGATTTTGTAGATATCATAATATCAAAAGTTTTACCTGATTTACCCTTCAGTCGAAATCAACCGCTGAAATCGGCTGATGACTAGTACATTATAATTTTGAAAAATAAATACAAACCATTTAAAAAGCAATAAGATAGGACACTGCAATCGAGTCACGGATGATATAGTTATATTCGTGTGTATATAAATGCAGTTTACACACAGTGTTATGTTTTACTAACAACATGATTTTTACAACGTGATTTTTAAAATCAAACGTAAATTATATATGGCTTCAGGGTCAGCCAATCCTCAGGCAAAAACTCTGGGTGCGTACCTGAGTTTGTAAATAATTTTAGAAAAATGATACCTCTACTAATTGAGTACCGTTTTGACAACAGTGTAACTGACTTCACATCTAGCAAGTTTGTCATTATGACAGGAAAAGTACAGAAACTTCGTGGCATATATAAGTCACTGCAACGTGCTTACGTTCATGATGTCTGTACGCCAACAACAGTTAATGTCTGTAGTTAATCGCCAATGGCGTCACTAAGCCGAAACATGTAGCCACTTATTATACAGTCATGGACAGAAGGCGTTAAAAAGTCGTCGATTCTAAGAGGAACATTGAATTGGATTCATTTTCGTCCTGTTTCGTCCACGTGTAATCGTAACACTCAAGAGTCGCAAGAATACAATATATTAGCTCAGTCGATACCGTGTATGTTTACTAAGTATCATTGCGTTATATGTATATACGTCAGCGTAAGAAAAGCCATTTTATCATATTTCGTCTCTTCCCCAAGGGGTTATTTGACGTGTTCCTGGTAGAGGGAGGCGTGGCACGGCTGGTATCCGTTTGCTATTTATCAAAATGGAACTTGAATACTGAAGTGCTGTCTTCAAAGTAACAATCGATATTCAGTATCGAAAATTCCACGTGTTATGTGTCGCGTTTGCGCGTGTTGTGGTCATCTACGTTTTGATATCGTGCAGGGCGGCGTCATGACTGTAGCAGCTCCCCGTTGCCCATCGCGAAGACCCGAGTTCGATCCCGGGCCGGTACATGTGAGGTTTGTAATGGACAAAGAGTCATTGAGACAGGATTAATTCCGTCTTTCCCCTATCAGTGTCATTCCACAAACGCTCCACACTCATTTAAGGTCACTTTAACCCTTTAAAGACGAAGCGTATCTGTTTTATATAAGGACTCAGTGCGTACCGCGCTGTAAACACTCTCCACTTCGGTTATAAAAACCAGTCTCTTAACGTTTTATAAGGCAAAAGTTGCTGTTTGTTCTGAGGTCCGTACAAAACACATAGACGCAATGTGGGTATCACGTAGAATTTTTTAACCCTTTAAAGACGAAGCGTATCTGTTTTATATAAGGACTCAGTGCGTACCGCGCTGTAAACACTCTCCACTTCGGTTATAAAAACCAATCTCTTAATGTTTTATAAGGCAAAAGTTGCTGTTTGTTCTGAGATCCGTACAAAACACATAAACGCAATGTGGGCATCACGTAGAATTTTTTAATGTTAAACCTGGTGGTACGTAAAGTTACCGCTAGGCTTTAAAAGGTTAAGTAAAAATGTAAATATAAAGCAATCCCATTACCGGCCTGGACAGGCCCTTAGGGTTCCAGGAGGTTGAGGCTCCCAGGTTTCTAGACAATCGGCACTTGAAGGTGGTAAGGTTGTGAGCCTTACGCACCGGCCACCTTTACCCCCCAGGAAATATTCCTGGTAATCATTTCTGTTAGAGGCTGAGTCGAACCCAGGGCCATAGTGCGGCCGGAAGGATTATGTCAATGAAAAATTTCAATGACACCATCGGGAATCGAACCCGCGACCTTCCGGCTGGAGGCGCCGTGCCACAACCAACTGTGCCACAGCGTGCCACGGCCTCTTTAAGTAATACGCTTAAAAAATACACCGTTTGGTCTGGTAGACCCATAGCAATCATTTGTTTACGCACCTTACAGCAAGGCGTAAAGCACTTGCGTGAATGTAATATAATGTGCAGAATAAACATAATCGAAAATCCGCAGGTTAAAAGATACACACAAGCTAAGCTTTGATACGCGCATCGCGCATCGTGCGTAAGCTACTAGAGACGGAACGTATCTGTTTTACATAATTACTCAGTGCGTACCGCGCTGTAAACACTCTCCACTTCGGTTATAAAAACCAATCTCTTAATGTTTTATAAGGCAAAAGTTGCTGTTTGTTCTGAGATCCGTACAAAACACATAAACGCAATGTGGGCACCACGTAGAATTTTTTAATGTTAAACCTGGTGATACGTAAAGTTACCGCTAGGCTTTAAAAGGTTAAAAACGAACGGCACACTGCCAAATTATTGATCGCTGTGTTCGTTGCGTTCTATAGAGTCCACTAGCGTAATCAGCTTGTCTCTTAATGCGTATTAATTACAGTTAACGGTATAGGCTGCAGGAGAATAAGAAAGTGACACAATGAAGTATAAACAGTGACTTCACTAATGACAAATCAATTACGAGGGCTGCGAACTGTCAATTTGTCTGTTCCCTTCCCAGTACAAAGTTTCAGATTCTTCAGGTAAATGTCATTTTCAGAGCCACGTGCTTCTGTCTGGGACAGTTAACACCTTTCCTTCGTCGTAGTAGTGTCACGTGTGGCCTGTCTGGCTGTACCATCTTTTTCCACATTATCTCATAAATTGCACGATTTTCGGAAAAAGTTACTAAACACAAAATATGTGTTTTGATTTTCTCTACAACTTCTGTCTGAAATATTTCTTATTATAAAAATAATTCAGCGAGATATTGTCATAACTGTACATAGGTCGCCATGTAAAGTACCCGTTATTCTTCTCAGATTTTAATAAAACTTGAAATTTCTGGACAGATTTTCGAAAACTCCTGAATATAAAATTTTGTGAAAATTTGCAAACCGCAGTCAGTCGCATCTAAAAGGTAAATATTTCTCATTAAGTAAGTGGTTCGGCTACAAGGAAACACATCACGCATGAAGATAAAACATTTCAGATTTGCATGGCGGCATAAAGCTTACAATGTCCCGGGATAAAACTCTGGATAAACTGAAACGCAGACATTATCGTTTCGGAAGAACCTGCTGCGTCGTTCTTCAAAGTGGAACAGAAAAACTCTTCTAAACCTGATGCCTGAGAAGGCAGGTTCCTTCGAATCTGCGGTACTTGTCCAACGAACTACACGGCGTCATACTCCAGAAAACTGTAATACTGTTGATATTAAGTTTCATAGCTGAATAGATGCAATATTTTAAGGGGCGTAAAATTGTTCGAAAGAAATAGTTTTTGAAAGGTACATTCCGTATTATTGAAAATGTCAGAACGTTTTCAACGTTGTGCCAAAAATCATAGTGACGTCATTTAGTAACGGAAGGCGAGAAGAACAGGACACAGTGATTTTGCAGTACGCGTTGGAAGGGGTCCAAAAATATCCCCCCCCCCACACACACACATATCTCTTCCACCCTTCGAGTTAAAAAATGTAACTACGAAAGACTTTAACAGTGCATTTAACAGCCATATGATTCCGCCTACTGTTGTTAAAGGGAATACAACTACCTGTTTTCGAACTCACAAATTAGTAAGAAGTGGAGAAATTCTTGGTCATTTCGGGCCCACAATCATCATAAAAATAAAAATTACGATTGTATTCAATGTGTTGAATAATTAAAATTTCAATATTAAATTTGATATGGTGCATCTTTCTTGTCGTTATCACTATAAAGAGATATTTTTAAAAATGTTAAAAACGATGATAATATTAAAATAATCCATAGCTTTAAAATTTGTTTTATTATTTCTTGATCTGGTGTTAAAATTTGTCGCTAATGGAGCGTTCGTCAATTGTTACAACACAAATAACATTTTGTACACAAACTGTAGGTGTGTGCTTATGCTTTTTTGCACACGGTGTTTCGTCTCCAAGGATTTACTGCTTACCGCAAGCAAATAAAAATCCGAAACGTAAACTGCACGCACGATCCATACTGTTGTTTGACATCCCATGACACAATACACCTGAAACGTCTATACACATTTCTAGCATCGATGTGCTCACAAACTTCCAGACACACTAGAAACTGATAATAGGTTCAATTCTAGAGCACAAATTGGCACGCCTTCTGATTCTATGAAATTAAAAATTGTAGAAGCAGTGGCGAAATCTAGGGGCATGACATTCACAGTAATTTTTATAAAAATACTTCCGATGATTAAGATTTATAACGAAAAAGAGATGTGGACATGATAAACAAACAACAAACGAAATCTGCAACAGATCGCAGCCCCTCCAAGTCTGTCCCACCCTCTCTCTCTCTCTCCCTCCCTCCCCCCTCTCTTTCTCACACACACACACACACACACACACACACACCAAACTATAAAATGAAAAGCGATCACTAAACTTACCAACCGGTTTGACAATAAAAAATTCTACGTGNAAGAGACTGGTTTTTATAACCGAAGTGGAGAGTGTTTACAGCGCGGTACGCACTGAGTCCTTATATAAAACAGATACGCTTCGTCTTTAACCTTTTAAAGCCTAGCGGTAACTTTACATACCACCAGGTTTAACATTAAAAAATTCTACGTGGTGCCCACATTGCGTTTATGTGTTTTGTACGGATCTCAGAGCAAACAGCAACTTATGCCCTATGAAACATTAAGAGACTGGTTTTTATAACCGAAGTGGAGAGTGTTTACAGCGCGGTACGCACTGAGTCCTTATATAAAACAGATACGCTTCATCTTTAAAGGGTTAATTCAACATCTTCTTTTAGCCAATACATAAACACTGTATTCAAACACTGCATAAAGCCGGATTGCAAATAGCCACACGAGAATTTAGGACGGGCTTTAAAACTGAACAAAGCATTTTACGTGCTACAAACCTTTCTCGTTCCTTCTTTATCCTTTGAAATGTTATACATCGCACTCACTCAGAAGTTTAAAGCCATATAAAAAGGTACGTCAGAACGTGCCATTAAGTGAAACAACACACTTAAAAAAATTTACCGAGGAAACGTTCAATGGCGATGCATTTTGAAGGACGTGTCTGTGACCCTTCTAACTGGCATTAGCTCGCCTTACCGTGTGAACTAAATGACGTACAAGCATCTAGGTAAAATGGCCGCCGTAATGAGCTACTACGTCACAACTGATGACAACTACTGTAATTAATATAAATCAGTCGAACGAATCAAACATCAGCTTCTTAGATTCATCCGAAGAACAGACACGCATTTGGATGTCAACCAAGAAGAAAGATAAGTTTGTGGGATGTGGGAATTTGCACTGAACAGTAATGTTGGTGTGCGACAGTAGGGTTGTCACAGGCTATACAGCTACTGGCTTTGTTCGTATATGGCTACACTGGAACTGATAGCAAGCCATATAATTATATATATTTAACATTATCAGATGAGATATAACTAAACGCATCCGTACACAACTGTGTAATAGGTTGAAACAGAATCACACATATGACTACAGCTGTCCTTTGAACATATGTACGCAACACAAAGCTAATCAAGGTTTGCAGTGTGACAGATACAAGAAAGGTGCAGCTGAAAGTTCTGTAGCTATATATCGTCATACATTTATTACTTGTTACTGATTTCTTTACATAATTCACTGTAATGTAGAATTGCACTGTTTAAAAAGTTCACTGATTGATTACGTTTGTAACGCATTATCTTATTAAGTACATAAGCTAAAAGTAAACATCCTATATGCATAGGCTAATACAACTCTAACCATAGAAACCTTATTACGGGTCACAGGCGGCCAATTACAGGCACTGATTATAAATATGGAACCTACTGAATTACCGCCTGACACCGGTGGCCTTAAGCTACGTCTGTATTAATAAGTGAGGCCAGTTGATAATACAGTACTTTACAAAGCTCGCATTACTTGCTGTGATATAGTTTTGCTATAAAATAATGAAGACTAACTGGATTGGGCACAGCTTGTGTAGGAATTGCCTTTAAAAAGACGTTACTGTAAAAATATAAGGAAGGATTGGAGTGACGGGAAGACGAGGAAGAAGACGTAAGCAGCTACTGGTTGATCTTAAGGAAACGACAGGGTACTGGAAACTGAAAGAGGAAGTACTAGATCGCACTATGTTGAGAACTCGCTTTGGAAGAGGCTACGGACCTGTCATAAGGCAGACTGCGGAATGAATGAATGAGTGAATGAGGGAATGAATGAATGAATGAATGAATGAATGAATGAATGAATGAATGAATGAATGAATGAATGAATGAATGAATGAATGAATGAATGGAATGATAATTTTGCTGTTACATGCTACATGCATCAAGCAGCATGGCTGCTCATAAACAGACGGCTATAAAAACGCAGTGTTAGAACGTAAGATGTTCGTACATAAATCAAATTCAGACAAACCTTTATGTTGTGCATTCCGTGTGGCTTTTCTAAAAACATATGTTGTTAAAGAATCAAATTGGTTTTGTCACAATTTTTTTGATTCTGACAAATACGTTTCGAAGCTTATTCTTTCGCTCAACATTAGTGCCTCCTGCAAACTTTATGGTTATCACTGCTTCATAGTCTTGCGTGTCTATGCATTGCATTTACACATCGTGTTACACCGATGGCGCCTTAAGCACAAGCGTCCAAACGCGTTATACAGGCAGTTGGATTCTTTAAAAGCATTAGTTACTAGCAAACAATACTAACCTTTTAAAGCCTAGCGATAACTTTACGTAACACCAGGTTTAACATTTAAAAATTCTACGTTGTGCCCACATTGCATTTATGTGTTTTGTACGGATCTCAGAATAAACAGCAACTTTTGCCTTATAAAACATTAAGAGATTGGTTTTTATAACCGAAGTGGAGAGTGTTTACAGCGCGGTACGCACTGAGTCCTTATATAAAACAGATACGCTTCGTCTTTAAAGGGTTAAAAGCAAAAATCAGTTTGTGTCATCATGAAAACTGCACACAGAAAGGGATTTTAAAGAACTCTGTAAAGCTGTGAAATATCCAATGTCTGAGAAAGCATAGCGGACGGAACTGGAGTCAGAAAAAATCGTTCTTAGTGGCAAGCAAGTTTTGTTGTTAATGCGGCATCTATAAACGGAAATGTTCGCGATACCTGCCCTAGAGAATACCGGTCTTTTGCATCAATAATATGAAAGTATAAACTAATCGCTTTAGATGGATGGAAACAACGCAACCCACCCCCATTCCACGAAGCTGACGTTTTGAAAGAAACTGAAAGTTAATACGTGGGCGCGATTCCATTACTTTAACGCGTATTAATTAAGAGCTGCAATAGCGTGTGTAATTACATTAAGTGTGGATGAGGGACTCCGAAAATAAATAAATTCCCTACGAAAGCCCCGCTTGTTTCTTCAGGCAAGCAGCAATTAAAGGCAGAAATCCACAAGTTAATTGCATTTTAATTGATTTATTTAAACCCAGTGGTCCTAAACTACCATTAAATCTCCAGCAAAATTTGGGTAAGCCCTGTGTCCTGTAAATTGTCAACACATGCAGTAACTTAGCTTCCATAAACAGAACACAGAGATTTACAGTTTTATACCAGTCACCAACAGAAGCAAGTAAAAGGTAAATGTAACGTCTGTGTGCGCGCGTTTAAGGCAAATCGGGAGTGGAGGTTTGTCTCCACGCATTCCTAACATGGATATAGATCGAGACGATTTTTAAACTTCACGAGTCGATCAACCAGGTAAAGAGCGTTACATACACCCTGAATAGAAGGACGAGCGGATCCCAGCGCTAGTATGGAGGCTTGGAAGAGAAAAAATCTTTTGCTTCTCCCCCCCGGCAGTCAAACCTGATTCCTCGGTCATCCAACTCGTTATCTTGGAAACATACCGCATACTCTATCCTAGCTCTAGAAATGTTCGTGTCTTCAGTTGAACTTCTTATCAAAGACGTACAGATTTAACCTTTTAAAGACGAATAATATCTGTTTTATATAAGGACTCAGTGCGTACCGCGCTGTAAACACTCTCCACTTCGGTTATAAAAACCAATATCTTAATGTTTTATAAGGCAAAAGTTGCTGTTTGTTCTGAGATCCGTACAAAACACATAAACGCAATGTGGGCACCACGTAGAATTTTTTAACCCTTTAAAGACGAAGCGTATCTTTTTTATATAAGGACTCAGTGCCTACCGCGCTGTAAACACTCTCCACTTCGGTTATAAAAACCAGTCTCTTAATGTTTTATAAGGCAAAAGTTGCTGTTTGTTCTGAGATCCGTACAAAACACATAAACGCAATGTGGGCACCACGTAGAATTTTTTAATGTAAAGCCTAGCGGTACGTAAAGTTACCGCTAGGCTTTAAAAGGTTAAGACTTGGTGTGTTCTGTAATATGACGCTCTGTAGTACTCTACAAGTGTAACCACGTTTCAAAGTAACCTGCTGCCTCGAACACACTATCACTACCTTCAAGTTGTCGCCATAAAAACCCAACCGTACCCTCTGTAAGCACATTAGAACATAACCCTTAACGATCTCAAAACTTTACGTCAAAACACTCTATAGTCTTCTGTGTGTATACGTATATATCTATGAACTAATAGACATTTTACAGGACAAAGTCTATTCATACCACTGTACTAAATGTATGATAAGAATCCCTTAGACAGATCTCATATCTGTTCTTCATTGGATAACCCCAGGCTCCGCCCCCAAGTTGAGGACAATAAATGTAAACTAAATGTCGGTAGTCTCCATCATTGTATATTTCAGTCGCATACAGCGTTCTTTAAACACACACATCAGTACGTTTACGTATGTGTGTTGCAAAGATTTTAGTTACGACTGTACCTTCATCTGGCGACTTTCTCCGTAACTTTATAGCAATGGACTAAAACAAACCTAGTGCTGCGTGAAAGGACAAGAATTGAGATAAATTCCAAAAGGTTTTGACGATGGTGTATGATATTGTGTGGCGATGGGTTTATGGACTTTATCCATCGTCCGAAGAGTGAAATATTAAACATTAAAAATTAAAATCGTGACGTTTCGGAAGCTGGCTCTGCTTCCGTCCTCAGGTGAATGGAGGGGGAGAAGAGAAAAACACCTACTCTGTTGGGCCCCTTAGACAGAGCTAGCCTCCATCACGAGGCTAGCTCTGACTAAGGGGCCCAACTGAGTACGTGTTCTTCTCTTCTCCCCATCAATTCACCTGAGGACGGAAGCAGAGACAGCTTCCGAAACGTCGTGATTTTAATCTTTAATATTTTACTGTTCGGACGATGGATAAAGTCCATAAACCCATCACCACACAGTGGATTAAGATGTTAAATTTTCTACACACATACCTTATTCTGAAAATCAGAATGTGGGGATGCTGAATACTAAACATGAGAAGTCAAACTCAAAAGTAAACCAGATGTTATATACAGAAAGGAATTCGTGAATTTACGAGTTATTTTTATCGAACCTTCGAATTTCTAAGTACACATACATTTAGAATCTTCTCTACACTCGCAAGCTGCAATCATCGATAAATATTACATCTTGGTACACAGATCGACTGAACACTTACAGCTGTAAGGTCAGCAAGCATTTAATTATGTAATGACTACACCAAAAATGTATTCAATATATATATATATATATTCAATGAACAACACTCATAACCCTACTTCGATCGAGTAGCAGGTCCCTTGTCATCATGAATTGTCTGCAGGCTGCCTAACTCGAGCCAGGTTAGTCCATATCAAAATTCACAGTCTTGGTCAGACCAGTTTCAATATTATTGGCTACTTCTCTTTCCGCCAAAAGAAATGCGTGTGAAATATCGCACCGAGTCTCTTCTTTATTTATACTCCTTAACAATTCCAGTGATGATGTTTATTAGGAATCTGGTGAGACTTAATTTTCTGCTGCTTTAGAAAATATAACATACAAGGAAGCTTATAAACTGCATGAACACTGACGCAAATAAGAACCATTCACGCTGAAACCGTTACGAATACAAATCACGACTAAGTTAGCAAGCACGGTACAAGTAACATAATACTCAGCAGATACTGTTCCCTGAGAGTGTAATGTTACTCTACATAACAGGAATAGATCATTCAAATTTGATTATTAACCCTTCCAAGTCCGTTTACTTTAAAACAAAACTGTGGGGCCCAGTCAGCCTGCTATATAACACACACAGGCGCTCTTTCTCTAGAGGAAAAACGACGGAGCGTGACGCTGAGCCACATGTCCAGCTAATGCCGTCATTGACAGTGAGTGGAGACGCACACAGACTCCCCCCATATACCATTATGGCGTGAGCAGGGAAAATGTACTTTTTTTTTGCCTTTGGCCATATTGACCTTGAAATTTGCATTCGTGGAACAGAAGCGGGATGTCATTTCGTAAAGTTTTGTATTATTAAGAATACTTGTTAATTAAATTTAATTTGAACCTCTAACAAGCAAACAAATCAAATTCAGAAATGACTCCAATGTGATGTTAGTACTTTTGAAAGAATTATTAAATATTTTTGTGGCTGTCAAATCCAGACCATAGAAGGCCCTGGAAGGGTTAACATAAGTTCACTTCTTCTCCTACCTTTAATGAAGTCAACTGCCATCTCCAGGCCATACGTGTCCTTGTCGCAGTCGTCCAGGATGTGTGCGCCGATCGTCACGTTTGGAATCATCTTAAGATCCCTGTTGAGCACGTCCAGAGTGTACAACATCGTCTCCAAGGCTTGAATCCCGCCCTGCGGCATGATAGGACCGCATGTTGTGTTATCCTGCCTCTCGTGAACCATCATGAGGCCACCCAGAACGAGATCTCCTTCCACCACGGCTTCTCTCTTCACTGGCCAATGCGGATTTACTTCTTGAAATTCATCCGGTGGCAACGATTCTATCAGCGACCGGAATGCCCTGCCATCTGTCGGCTGGAGATAGTGAGAATGTCGGTACTGTATTGAGTTCCAGTCCCGGTGATACCCACTGAGGTTGGTTTGGTTCCTATCTGCGTTTTGGAGTTGCCTGCTTTGATTTCGCGTGTCTTTATTGAGCATTTCGTGATGTATATTTCCACCGAGCTTAGGACGTGTGCTATAAGAATCGGTGCTCTTATTAACACTGAGGATATTGTCATTGTCGTGATACGTCGTAGGAGAAACGCCTTCATCGGATGTAATGTTTTCTGGAAAGAAATCTGCACCAAACCTGCCGCTCTGTTCACGATTTTGAGCTGTAACTCTCGTACCCTCAGACAAAGACCTTCCGGTGGCCACATCGCCTACGGAAACATCCTTAGACATATCTGGAAAAAACTGTTTACTTTGTTGTTTTGTCGATGTGTGGTGATGTGATCTTTCAATATGATTCGGTGTTTCGTCAGTACGTTTTCTTTCATACAAGACAGCATTTTTAAAAGAATACTGCAACGGTACGGTAGCACTGTCACTGTGCGTTTGAGCCAGTATGTCGTAGGGTCTAATCGATGCAAATGAATTATCAACACGTTCAGTGGACGCCAAGTTACCCAACTCATTCTGCTCTTCATTCACGCTTGAAATATCTCGTGACTCAGTACGCAGCCCACCTTCCCAACTGTGCACCACCTCATCAACTCTGTTGGACATGTCAAAATTTTCATAATCAGCGTTTTGGAAATCCAGCAAATTCTGAACACCGAGCTGATGGGTTTGTTTGAAACTGCTGACACTTGATTCATCATTCATATCACTTTCATGTTCGATATGCACACGATGATTAAAACGGTGGTAGTGCTTGTTGTGATGATAATGATGATGATGATTATGATGATGTAATTTGTATTTCCTTGGGGCCCCGTGTCTTTTAGAAGCTACGTCTCCAACACTGCACAACACTGTCATTAAGACATAAAGCACACACATCCTGCTCCAACAGCACCGCTGGAAATTGGCACAATACATTATATCACTGTACGTTATCAACCTGGAAGTTTTCTTAAAGTTGACACAATTATTTCATTCCATGTTTTAAGAAACATCACTTTATAAAACCCAGTGTTCTTACTAATGTAGGGTCATCACTTAAAATCTTATTAATATGTCAAAACCTATTTAGGTTGCCTTATATTTCAAGCCAGTTCTGCCATAGGATACCATTCCTTATCCGTTAGTCCTATTTGTTTATTAATTGCTGTTTTTAATATAAACAAATGTATTTTTCAGTTCACTTGGATTCCCCTTCTTTAAATCCTTCTTTATTTCCATTACAGCGAATGAATATAGCCTGTTCTCTGCTTACAGCAAAATTTGCTGTTTTTCTGTCTGTCAGATCAAACGTTACTTATGTTGCTTGCTTTTCGCCATGGAGATCTAAAGGTTCCATCAATATCACAGAATGGCACAAAGTACTTGGAAATATCATAAATCACACTGGATCAGAAGAATCCTGTCTTCGTGAAACAGAATTATGTCAGACTCTGCACAGGTACTTGAAATAATGTAGTTCTTAACTAAGGCAGCCGAAGGATCCGTGCACATTTTCGAGGTCAGTGCGCAGAAAATAAGAAAGGTATGGTGTGGGTAGAAAACGGGGTGGATTGTTGGAGGAGAGCGGGACACCCATCTTCCTTTATTCGTATCACGTATCCTTCCTTCTTTTACAGTTTCCTATTAGAATTTTCTCATTCATATAAAGAAGTAGGAATATCCCCGAATGAAAGCAATGTAAAAGGGTGCAGATATTTCAGCTCTTATTGTCTTTTGCTGAGAGTACAAGTTTGTAGTTACTTCCGGAAGTTCTACCTACCTTGCATGTAACCCTTTTTTTTCGCCCTCTCCACAAACCCTGGTTTATTGCATTTTCACACCTCTGCACAAACAGCTTCCCCTCCTATCAGAGACCCAAACATGAGTCAACACTGAAGCTTGCACAATATCACGCATTTATATCAAAAACTTTAATACACAGTTCTTGGTACATGGGTATATTTCCGGGAATAAAAAAACCACAAAATAAATTATATCCATAATTTTTCAGGTACGAATATTAATGATATTCTAATATTTTTAGTATTAATGATAAATAAATTTCAATTACTGTCTCCTTTAAAGTATTTATGTCACGTGTTCCTACCGGAACGTGAGAAAATTATATAATTTCTTACAATTACAGCAGGATATTAATAAAATAAACGTCTCAATCCACTGCTTACACCAGCATAAAAATTAGCCTGAAATATATGCTCCCTCATTCTTATTTCAAGTAGCTTAAATGTGCACATGTACAGTTCCGAAAAGGAAAAGGTAAACCGCAGATATATCCTGCTTTTCTTTTGTCAGTAATACACGCAGCACTCACAGAATGCTGAAGGCCAGCTTTCATAGGAATTAAAAATACAAACCGCAATAAAAATGTTGTGTGTGTGTGTGTGTGTGTGTGTGTGTGTACACTAACAACAGATATATCCGTGGAAAAAGGGGAAAAATATAAATTTCTTGCAACAAACTTTTAATTTCGGAAGCACCATAATCAGCTTGATTTTAAAAATTTCAGAAGTATCGAATACATTATGAAAATATGACTTTACGCTTTCGTGACATTTCACTTATATTAATAATTCGATTTTATTTAAATGTGAAACAGCTGTAGCAATGTAAGCTCCGTAACGAATTAGGGACCACAGATTTATAAGTACTAAATACAGAATACTGAATTTTTACGTTTACAAATTCCAATACGGACTGGCCTTACGTGATTTATTCTAACAGAAACACACACACGACAACGTTCGTCAGCCTAGTCGCAGCAATATAACCTGACACATCTAATAAATTTATACACCTCTACGCCAGGATACATACCGACAGTGACAATTAATTTCGATGCTGTACAAGATATAGAACAAGAGCGAAATTGAACTTGGCGTCTGTCACAATTCGATTTACACTAATTTAATTGTGATTTGAGAAGCGAACATGAATTTGGCTGTGCAGGAAGCTGGTGTCATGTTACAGCAGAGAACACAGGGTGCAGGATAACAAGATTTACATATCGGAATGTGGAATGAAGGAATGCACACGGCCGTATATGGAAACGGCTTTGTGTAAAGCCTGCAATTAGTAATGTACTTCTTGGAAAAATGTAACAATAAAATAATGAGTATTGCTTACGTATTCAGAAGCAATCAAACATTATTTATAATGTCAGCAGAAATTTTAGTGTCCTTCCAGTACAAGAATTCGACCTAATTCCTGTTGTTTGGTGAATTATAAATTAATACGAATGAATGCGTACACGACTAAACAGTTAAGTAATGAAGATGGACCGGTGACATATAATCCACGTATATATATATAATTATATATTTCGTGATGGAAGTCCTCACCCTTATATATATCTGAAAAAAATATTAAAACTTTTGAAAGACTCTAACAAAGAGTAGCTTCGTTGGCAATATATCTGACAGCCAGAAAAAAATATTTTTCAATGTTCTCCTTAGATATGTGAACTTCTACAACCTTGTGCCACACTTTATTTTTACCAATGTTTATTGTGAAACAAAACTGAACTGTACGTGCACCGTTGATATAAAAACTGTTAACGTTCTTGAATTCTTGGACGTCAGTTTCACATTCGTATTAATCAGTTCCTTGAAATACTTTTAATAAAAGTTTCATAAAAATTTTATTTCAACGAAATGTTCCGTTGCGGATGTATTTGCATTGATTCACTGTGTATTATTCTCACTCATAATGTACACCTTCCATCGTGAAACTGACACATTTTTCACACCAAAGCCCACACTGGGCAGGAAATGAAGGTCAATTTTTTGTCAGTTATTTGATTGGTTGTTTGCGTTTTATGTTGCTTTGCATTAAGAAATCGGCACTATTTTTTGCAGTGTATTTCATATACGAAGGATTTCTCGTATTAATGTATCGAAAAAAAAAACAAACAACTTAGAAGTTATGACCTTAGGTAACACCATCCCCTTATCAAATCACAAACAGCAAAGCTGTTAGTTCTCTTGTTATAAAGAGACGACATTCAGCAACACTTCATGCAGTGTTTATACCTTCTCGAAGCAGAACATCAAAATGTCGAAGCACGATATAAATTATCCTTCTCTAATGCATTTTTCACTTTGAATCATTCAATATTAAATTTTCTGGCGACTGCATAATACGAATTTTACGCTGATGACATACAACCCGAAACGCAGCACATGAAATGCGACTGACAACTTACTGCATAGAAATATAAACACGTCTCCGAACAGCAGTATGTTAGGCACCATACAGTGAAAATATTGGCTTTCAACTGTCGACGGCTGCAATGAATGTTATTGACAGTTTCAGAATATTTTCGCATTAGAAGTGTTTACTAAAATCTGTGACGTGTGGCCACACATCGTGTCAGTTTGTGCGTAACGCAGTCACTAGGTCACACGTTTGTATATGTCCTCACTAATTCATTCTTCGTTCCAACCAGAAAAAAATCGAAATACGTTTTGAATTAAATATGAATGTTCTAATAAAATTAATCGTGCAAATCCTGTATTTTATTTTTCCCGAGCAGTCTTCAGCGAACTGTTCATTTTCCATTCCTGAAATATAAAATAATAATTGTATTTTGCTGTTACATAAACATTAGTTTGTATTTAAAAAACAGGATGCTTTTCTGCATCAAGTTTGAGACAAATAATGACTGTTCCATCAGTATGTCACCACACTTACAACTTCGGTGATTTATAAAATTCTATTGCGTATGTTGGAATATGGAGCGGGCACGCGCGTGTAGCATGCAGGCCGAGAGACAAGATGTTCTGACAGTTCAGTTTGTGTATCGAACGTAAAGTAACAGCAGTGTAATAAGTTGCCTTTATGGACGTTATATCTTAAAATAAGAAAGTTTTAAACTCCGTTATTAACGTGAATAGTCAGAGAAGATACTCAAACTTTACGTGACATTCCGTGTACAGCTACACTACACTCGAAATCAGTGAGCATTTAATGCAAAATTAAAATTGTCCTTAGATGCCTCTTTACAAATTAGCATTAACCATACGTCCTTCTGATTGAAAAATCGCTTTTAATTAGACCAAGTCCCAAAGAACAAAAATTCTAAAAGGTTTTGACGATGCTGTATCATACTGTGTGGTGATGGGTTTATGGACTTTATCCATCGTCCGAAGAGTAAAATATTAAAAATATTAAAAAATTAAAATCACACCTTTTCGGAAGCTGGCTCTGCTTCCGTCCTCAGGTGAATGGAGGGGGAGAAGAGAAGAACACCTACTCAGTTGGGTCCCTTAGACAGAGCTAGCCAGCTAGGTCCAGTGCTGTTTAAGGGGCCCAACAGAGTAAGTATTCTTCTCTTCTCCCCGTCCATTCACCTGAAGACGGAGGCAGAGCCAGCTTCCGAAATTTTGCGATTTTAATTTTTTAATATTTTTAATATTTTACTCCTCAGACGATGGATAAAGTCCATAAACCCATCATCACACAAAGAAAATATTTCAGTATTTCACAGACAAACTATTTTAGCACATTTTTATACTTTTTCAAATGCATCCAGGTGATGGGATTGCCTCTGGAAAACACAGAACTGCATGATACAAAGTGCACAATTTTTGTAATAAGATATCCTTTCTTGGCCTATGGACCTGCATCATCTTAGGAAATCTGTAACTAACACCACACGCAGCTACTCTTACTATAGAGCCCACTGGTCTGCGAGAACTTCTGACCTTGTTAGAGGACTTGCGTTCTCTTCAAGCAAGAATTTCTAATACGGCTGATTAAATAAAGCAGAATTTCCGTTCCATATATTCAACAACTTTTCGTAGTATTGATCATTCATTTAGACCTCTGCTACTGAACATAAGAAAAAAATATCTTCATCATAAAACTGTAACATTTTTGACCTAAAAATTCTGCGTGCTTCTCAAAACTTACCTGTCCCATTTTATCGAGTTATAATTTTCCTGACGAGCATATGAATATGTTAAAATAAATAAATAAATTTTAAGTGGCAAATAAATATTAACAGATTAATTTATTCGAAATATAAAGTATGTTAAAATTCGCATTACTTACATTTTTTCCTGTTCGTAAGCTTATTTCTAATTTACAAAATAAATTTTGGAAACAATTAAACGAAAAAATTACACTTTAATTTGGAAGTATTAGCTGATATGTAATATTAATAAATTTTAACACATCATGCAGTAGAAGCAGCACATAAAATTTTAGAAATATAATTCAGCTATAAGAGGTATTATTCCCACTTTTAGATTAGAAATATGCCTGCACACATTAACAAAGCAACTGTTCACTCAAACCACTAACCACACAGCTCATACGCAATACATAACTGCACACAGATTGTCCCAGTTTCTTCTATGAGATACTAGTAAAGCGTCAATGAATAAAATGTGTGTCTAACGCCACAAGGAAATACGTGTAACAAGTTATACTGTAAAATAGTTTTGGAAAATGATTAGAAGCGATATGGCGAGTACTTCAAAAAATTTTTATGCTTTGTAACAGCAAAATATTATTTAAATTCAGGTTTATTTGGGGAAGAACGGATAAAATGGAACTTACGTTGTGTACTGAAACGCGTATTACGTGCTGAGCGCGTGTGAGGTAACCGCTAGGTGGCAACGTGCTCCCGATACGTGAGACAGCTGAGTCTACACTGAACAGACTGCTGGGCGCTGCCACAGGGAGGCTCCGCCCGTATGTGGGGAGGGGACAGACGCCATGAGACGCTGGTCGTCCGTTCGATTCAAACAAGTTCGGCGCGGTTAGCTTTTCGTAAAAACTTGCACCTATTGTGTAAATCTGCCGTAACTGTTTAAAAATATTTTTTTTTTACCAATTTAGGAACACCTTCCTGCAAAACTGCTGTTACGGTATGTGACGCCGTGTAGTTTCTTCAAAGAGAGATCAACGTTTCCGAGGAACTTGGCACTCGTACTGCATACTAGAAGATATTCTTAGTTCTGTTCCGTGACGCTCTGTACTTTTATGGGGTGATACTAACATCTTTGGGACATGTGTCGCCCCACGCCTCCTGCCCACATTAACACAAACTGAACGTTGAAATATTACATCCCTTATCACATACGTGATCTGTGGACGGAAATATCCACAACTAACAGTTTTATCGTAACATTTTCATCCCATGTAGGTATACATCCACAAAAACAAACATTTAAATACCATCCCAAAACCAACGTGAGTTGTATACTTTATTGTGGCAACATTTTTCGAAATAATTCGGTCATCTTCAGGCCATTAATAGAAAATTCATAAAGGTATTGTATACAAGTGTACGTGATCTCAGCTGTTAATAGTGGTAGCCCGGGTGCTGAAGGAAAGACATGAAAAAAAGCTGGAAGCAGCACAAATGAAATTTTTAAGACATTTGCTAGGAATTACTGAGTTGGACAGGGAGAGAAATCAATCCTTGAGGGAGAAACTTGGGAGAGCAGAACACTGTCTTGGAAATAAAACAATACCAGCGAGAGTGGCTACAGCGTATAGAGAGAATGGACACAGACAGGACACACAAACAGGCACTGGGATAGGCCAAACGGGAAGAGAAGCATAGGGCGCCCTAGGAAAAGATGGAAGGACCGGCTTCATCTCGAGGGATAAATAACAGAACTACGCCTGACCCTTCACAGCTCATGATGATGATGATGATGATGATGATGATGATGATGATGATGATGATATGACGACGACACTAGTTATATGCCTTTTATATTAACGGCCTTATTATTCGGGCAATCAACTCCAGAAGAATGAGATGGGCGGGGCATATAGCACGTATGGGGGAAAAGCGATTTGCTTACAGGATTTTGGTGGGGAGACCTGAGGGATGGCGATCACTTTGGAGACCCAGGCGTAGATGGGAGGATAATCTTAAAATGGATCTTCAAGAAGTGGGATGAGGGCATGGACTGGATTAAGCTGGCTCAGGATAGGGACAGGTGGCGGGCTGTTGTGAATACGGTAATGAAATTCCGGGCTCCATAAAATGCAGGGAATTTCTTGACTAGCTGAGAAACTGTTAGCTTCTCAAGAAGGCCTCTGCTCCATAGAGTTAGTTATATTAATGGCCTAGAGATGGACGAATTAGGTAGAAATATGTTGCCACAATAAAGTGTATAATACACGTTTGTTGCGTTTGACTCTATTACGTTCTTCTTTGTTGTAAAGTAACACGACTGGATGAGAGGCGTAAGTCTGTGGCCACAGAGTGACACAGAGTGATTTCGAAATAACTGCGAAGCGAATGCAGAATAAAATCCGTGTTGGACACAGATCACGTGATGTCGACAGCTACCCTCATAAATGGGTGGGAAATACGAAATTAGGTTATCACAGCAGTGATACTGAGAGTCATTAGCTTCTGGCAAAGTATCCTGTCGTTTGGTAGGCAGTTACCGAGTTTCGAAAGGTTCTAGTAGCTCCGTTTGAAGACTGCTTCGTCTTGCAACAAGAATGTACTACAATCCTACCAAATTTCGGTAAATACCAATCGAACAGGCTTCACTTCCTAGGGGACGTAAGATATTAACCCTTTAAAGACGAAGCCTATCTGTTTTATATAAGGACTCAGTGCTTACCGCGCTGTAAACACTCTCCACTTCGGTTATAAAAACCAATCTCTTAAAGTTTTATAAGGCAAAAGTTGCTGTTTGTTCTGAGATCCGTACAAAACACATAAACGCAATGTGGGCACCACGTAGAGATTTTAACGTTAAACCTGGTGGTACGTAAAGTTACCGCTAGGCTTTAAAAGGTTAAAAATAAAGTTAGTACGGTCAGAGTATATGCAGGCTACAGACGGGGTCGCGACGCGATGATTTTATTGCGATGGGTATTTTATGTCATGTTATGTTTGTACTTTGGTGGAGACATAACTGGAACTCCCCTCCCGCACTTGAAACCCCACCCTGCCCCGAGGCACCGACGCTTGTATTTATTTCTCTGCACAAAATGAAGACTGCGCATGCGCCCGCTGGTAACAACAACTTTATATCAAGTTGAAACCGGTCGACTGAGTGAAACTGCAAACTCACCCACGCAATTATTTTAAATTCACAATCCAGACTGAATAATCCTTTGGTGTTATAAAGATGCTATATCAACTGAAAAGGTTTATAATTCCCTAAAATTTTGTGATAGTGACAGGCTTGTTAGACAGTGTCAATTGTCTGAGGTATAGTTGGTACAAACGATGTTTCGAAAGATATATGTGCTGCCGTCCTCACGTAAAAGTAACATCATGAAAAATGTTGTGGTCCGTCCGTTAGATTAAACTGTTTGTCTAATGGGCCCAGCAGGACAAGTTTCATAATGTTACATTTGCCTGATGACGTACACAAACACCTATTCCGAAACGGCGTGACGGTCTATATGAAGTATTCCTCTGAAAACCCAGCATTTAATATAAAATAGGTGTTTCCGGGTTTACGTAAAACGATGTGGAGGGTTTGGAAAGTTATAATAGAATGATTTGGAAGCAAAAAAGTATCAACATCGTGACGGTTATCAAACGAGGGTGAGCATCTTATGATAAAGCTACTGAAAAACATTGCCAAGAACGTGACTAAAATCTGCAATCTTAGTGTCCCTAATATAGGTACAGGATGGTTACCGACATAAAAATTCAGAAATATACTGTTACACACAGAAGCCACGGTGGCGCAGTTGGCAGGTCACGGGTTCGATTCCCGATGGTGTCAATGGATATATTTTTTTAATTGGCATAATCCTGTCGGTCACACTATGGCCCTGGGGTCGACTCAGCCTCTAACAGAAATGAGTACCAGGAATATTTCCTGGGGGGTAAAGGTGGCCGGTGCTTAAGGCTGACAACCTTACCACCTTCATGTGGCGACTGTCTAGAAATCTGGGAGCCTCGACCTCCTGGAACCCTAAGGGCCTGTCCAGGCCCGTAATGGGACTGCTTTACCTTTTTTACTGTTATACAGAATTCCGTTTTCCACTGTTTAAAATTTTAACTGAGCGGAAGTAATTATCGAAGCAGATGGGACCCTCATCTGGGAACTGATTTCTATCTGATAATGGAAAAAATTAAAAGTTTTTGCCAGCAAAATTACAAGAGTTTCAAAATTTTAGTAGTCCTAGCTACCACGGTAACTGAATGTATAAAATAGTTAAACGTTGTTTTTGTCCACGCCATGAAGGCGTATAGGTGAACAGCGGTATAATTCCACTCATTCCTACGAACCTGTTTTCTTGGTGTTCTATAGAAGCAGTGCACACAGCAGCTATTTATGTTAAAATACTACAGATGGCAGCAACGGTGCTTAAGTCCTCAACATTAACGAAAACCGCCCAGCTATAACACTGCTCTTTGCCTAAAATTCATCACACATGCCTATATACGTGGTGGAGTAACATCAGCAAGTTGATCGCACCCACTTTTCATAGAGGCTATACGAAGTGTGTCTACTAAATAATGAGACAGCGTCCAACTCCTGATCTTGGCCTCTGATCATCCCATTCGCATGGCAAACCATGCTCTGTCACGTCGACGTAGTGTCGCCCAAAGACGTTTTTGTAAACGGCTTCTTTAAGTTACTGTGATCGTGTTTGTTTAAAGAGATTAGAAGCCAGTAAACGTCGGTGCAGAATCTTTTGTCTTCCGGGTTGCTATCCAAAAACACAAAGATTGGGGTGTTCAGAACTAAAATTTTACCTGCTGTTTTTTATGGGTATGAAACTTGGTCTCTCACACTGAGGGAGGAACAAAGATTGAGGGTGTTCGAGAATAGGGTGCTGAGGAGGATATTTGGGCCTAAGAGGGACGAGGCGACAGGGGAGTGGAGAAGACTACATAACGAGGAACTTAATGACCTGTACTCATCACCAAATATTATTCGGGTAATCAAATCGAGAAGAATGAGACGGGCGGGGCATGTAGCAGTATGGGGGAAAAGAGAGGTGCATACAGGATTTTGGTGGGGAGACCTGAGGGAAGGCGACCACTTGGGAGACCCAGGCGTAGATTGGAAGATAATATTAATATGGATCTTCAAGAAGTAGGATGGGGGCATGGACTGCGTCAAACTGGCCCAGGATAGGGACAGGTGGCGGGCTCTTGTAGATGCGGTAATGAACCTCCGGGTTCCATAAAGTGCGGGGAATTTCTTGACTAGCTGAGAAACTGTTAGCTTCTCAAGAAGGCCTCTGCTCCATGCAGTTAGTTATTACATTAGTTACTTAGTTGGTTAGTCAGTTAGCTAGCTAGCTAGTTAGTTAGTTAGTTAGTTAGTTAGTTAGTTAGTTAGTTAGTTACATACATACCGGGTTAAAAGACGTAACACTACGCTTAGATATTTTCTATCAAATTTCTTGGTGTTTCTCGTGGTTTTATACTGTAACTTTTATCCAACAGCGAGGCAATTACATCACACAGTTCACGGTACGCGCCCAACACATCACTTTTTTCTACCAAGCATGATGCAACCGAACATAAATGGATTTGAAAAATCGGTTAATAATACAGCGCCGTTAAATAAAGACCCACCATAGCTTTTAGCTTTAACACGTCACAGGCTGCATGAAAAATTGAAACAATTGGCGGTACCTCCTTACTCAAAATCAGTACAGGCACTACGACACTATATATGAATATCCGTGACTTCCCACACTAGCCGTTTAAAAGCAAAGTTACTGTAACTCCGCAGTACCCTAGCAGTAACTTTATGTACCGCCAACTTTAACATTCAACAATTCTACGTTCTGCCCACACAGTGTATTTATGTGTTTTGTGTGGATCTCAGAACAAACAGCGATTATTTCCCTATACAGCATTAGCTGACTGGTTTTTATAACCGAAGTGCAGTGTTTACAGCGCGGTACGGACTGGGCCCTTATATATAAAACAGATATGCTTCGTCTTTAAAGGGTTAAACTTGGCATTATACCTTTCTGTGTTAGGCATTAGGACTTTTTCCTTTTTTTTAGGTTGGCATACATTATTTTTATAATGACGTACAGAAATTGTTAACACTGTCTTGGTGGGTAGTTTGTATAACCGGAATAAGCCTCGTAAGCTGATATGCTTGCTATAATCTTCAACATCCGTAAGTAAACATGCTACGTCAAATACAAAATTGTAATGTGGGACCATATGTTAGACTTTTAAACTAATTAATACTGTTTTATGTTAGTGAATGCTATCTCTTTCTAATATGACTAATTAGGAGTAATATTTGTATACACACACGTTTACACGGCAGCGCGGTCAAACAAATCTGAAATAATTATTCCGCAGGACAGTGGTACTTCCTTGAAAACTCAGTGGCTCGTTAGTTGGTACAAAAATTCTCCGCATTTTATGAAATTTTAAAGTTCATTATCGTGTTCACATCAGCCCATTACTTGTCCCTATCATGAGGCATATGAATGCAGTCCAACCTCCGAACCTATAACTTTAAGATCTATTTTAATATTATCCTACCTATGCCTAGGTCTTCGAAGTATCCTCTATCCTTCAGTTTTTTTCGACCAAAATCAGCATACGACAACAGAAACTTGCCTCTCCAACTGTCATAACTTTTGCCTCTACAATCATATTCCTGCAGCAGAGTACCGAGCTACATACACACATCTCATGACAAACGGACAGAAAGTTGTGGTGGGGAAACCTGCAGCAGAAAGACTGCTTTAAGACCTGACGGTGTGAGAGGATAATATTAAAATGTGTTGGAGGGAATATGATGGGACGTTTGGACAGGATTCATCTGGTTAAGGATAGGGATCATCGGCGAGCTGTGGTGAAAAAAAGGTAATTTTCGGGTTGCATAATAGGCAGGGACTCCCTTGACTGGGTGAGAAATTATCAGATTCTCAATAAGGACTGTGCTCCATGCAGTTAGTCAGCTGTTATAAAGCGCACTTCTATTATACCGGGTAATTGTTGAGTATGACCCAAGCGTAGATGGAAGGATAATATTAAAATGGATCTTCAAGAAGTGGGATGGGGTGGCATGGACTGGATTGAGCTGGCTCAGGATAGGGGCAGATGGCGGGCTCTTGTGAATGCGGTAATGAACCTCTGGGTTCCATAAAATGCGGGGAATTTCTTGACTAGCTGAGAAACTGTTAGCTCCTTAAGAAGGCCTCTGCTCCATAGAGTTAGTTAGTTAGTTAGTTAGTTAGTTAGTTAGTTAGTTAGTTAGTTAGTTAGTTAGTTAGTTAGTTAGTTAGTCAGTCAGTCAGTCAGTCAGTCAGTCAGTTAGTTAGTTAGTTAGTTAACTGTTGAGTATAACACCTATTCCCACGTCGAACTTCAACGCAGCCGTTTGTAACCCACTTAACGAAAAAACACACAAACCTACACGCATGCGAAAGATGCTAAACTTAATACTGATACTCAGGATTAACGTACAAAGTCCAGCAATGATTACTTCTCTCTTATGCTTCTATTCACCGCTCTAACAAACCTGCCATTCCCTTCCACCAGTTCGTAATAGATAAACATAAAGACAGAGCACCAAATTGCTGATGTCATTCTGTGCTCCTATTTGTAACTACTTTCTGACATACATGCCGAATGAATATGACGACAGAAGGACCAGTACGAAAAATTTACGTAGCGACACGAGTTTCGACCTCTTCGCTTTAAGACGTTCAAATACTTTAGCTAATGTAACGCTCAAGGCACTGGATGGCAAAATTGTCTGAAAATTTAAAGTATACAGGGTGGTGCAGAAGGTATCTGGCACTCAGCGTTTAACATGTTGCCTTTAGCGTCAACTGGCTTTTGCGCCAGTCTTTTCATACACCAGAAATTGCGCATTACTACCGGCAACAAACGGTGCAAATAAAAGTTATTGAGAGCTTTATACTACACACCGTGCGTCTCGTAACAGTCTTTATAACAACCAACAAATGCTCTACATAAAATACGTCTACAATCTGTTGTGTGCTGATGGGTTTATGGACTTTATCCATCGTCCGAACAGTAAAATATTAAAACATCAAAAATTAAAAAATTAAAAATATATATAATATATATTAACCCTTTAAAGACGAAGCATATCTGTTTTATATAAGGACTCAGTGCGTACCGCGCTGTAAACACTCTCCACTTGGGTTATAAAAACCAGTCTCTTAATCTTTTATAAGGTAAAAGTTGCTGTTTGTTCTGAGATCCGTACAAAACACATAAACGCAATGTGGGCACCACGTAGAATTTTTTAATGTTAAACTTGGTGGTACGTAAAGTTACCGCTAGGCTATAAAAGGTTAAAGACCCGTTCACATGTTTCGACAAGTTTTCATCCTCAAGAGGTTCATCACAAAGGAGTACAAGAAAATCACATAAAATTTACACGTTCAAAACATCACATAGTAAAAGTCGAAAACGTACAAGAACCATAACTATAATTTACAATAATATAATGTTAAAATATTAAAATAAATAAATATTAATGTATTACAATATTGTTTTACAATTTCTAACATTTGAATATTGTATTATTGTGAAATACGATGATGACTTGCATGTTTTGGACTTTTAATGTGTGACGCTTTGAATGTGTAAATTGACGTGACGTTCTTTTATTCCTTTGTGATGAACCCCGTGAGTATGACAAATTGTTGTCGAAACATACGTAGGGGTTAAGTATACATTACATATGTATTTTATGTACTGCATTTTTGGTTGGTATAAAGACAGGGGTCGAGAGTTCTTCCATGTTTTGCGCTAGGACATTAACCTTTTAAAGCCTAGCGGTAACTTTACGTACCGCCAGATTTAACATTAAAAAATTCTACGTGGTGCCCACATTGCGTTTATATGTTTTGTACGGATCTCAGAACAAACAGCAACTTCTGTCTTATAAAACATTAAGAGACTGGTTTTTATAACCGAAGTGGAGAGTGTTTACAGCGCGGTACGCACCGAGTCCTTACATAAAACAGATACGCTTCGTGTTTAAGGGGTTAATAGTGGCAGAAAGAAACATAATACTGAGTACGGAATATAACGGCGGGGAAGGTTTCTTGGTACAGCCTTGAGATAAACTTGTCAATATGTGAAGCAACTTGCAGGGCATTTACGTCACGAAAGGGCCCTCCCCTCCTTGTCTGGAGTGTGTCATGCAACACGGCAATTATCTGGGGGCACCTGAAGTTCAAATACAACGCACTAATTCTCTTTGTTCATCAATTTGTTGACATCAAATTAGACCAATCTAGCTAAACGGATTTGCAGTGAAATTAAACAGAACGCTGACACATTGCATGCATTCCACTACTTAATTTGCAATGAATAATAGCACATATTGAAATGATTACTCAAAGTTAAACGTCCTCACACTAAAATCTGCACTGTAATACAACAAAAACACTGGGCAGTCGTTTCCAATGAGTATGGACACGAAAATCAAAGAGAGTTCGCAAAAATACCTGTGTTACTGTCATCTAGTGCAGCAGATTTTGAAAAAAAAAAATCAGGTACAAACAACATAAGACTAACCAAACAAAACTGAAATTTCACTTTGTTGTAAAAAATCCAAACACAAATAAATTCTATTTATTATATAGAACTACATGTTTCGACATATTTTAGGTCGTCTTCAGGTACACAATTGGTCTTTCAAACATGTTTTAAAGACCAACTGTGAACCTGAAGATGACCTGAAATAGGTCGAAACGTGTAGTTCTATATAATAAACAGAATTTGGTTGTGTTTGGACGGATACTTATTTAATTTTTATATTATTAACACCACATCGGGATGGCGTTCGTTAAAATTTCCACTTGTTTCTTTGGATGGGCATGCAACTTCCTATTTCAGATTAAAGAAGAAATCTATTGGAGATATTTAAGAAGACGGCGCAGCTGAATATATCGGGATGTTACAGTAAAGACATAAAAAATTATTCAGAAAATTACACACCGAGGATCTACAAAATCTTTACGTCACTATTAGGGAGAGAGAAGCAAGGAGAATTACATGGCAGTGATAAGTGGTGCCCTTGGGAAAAATAAAAATTGTATAAAAAGTTTCAGTCGGAAAATATTAAGGAAATACACTAGTGGGAAGGCAAAGGCGTAGAAGGGAGGACAGTGTTAAAATAAGCTTTAAAGAAATAGGGCGGGAAGACGCAGGTTGTGTTAACCTTTTAAAGCCTAGCGGTAACTTTACGTACCACCAGGTTTAATATTAAAAAATTCTACGTGGTGCCCACATTGCGTTTATGTGTTTTGTACGGATCTCAGAACAAACAGCAACTTTTGCCTTATAAAACATTAAGAGATTGGTTTTTGTAACCGAAGTGGAGAGTGTTTACAGCGCGGTACGCGCTGAGTCCTTATATAAAACAGATACGCTTCGTCTTTAAAGGGTTAGAAAATTCTACGTGGTGCCCACATTGCGTTTATGTGTTTTGTACGGATCTCAGAACAAACAACAACTTTTGCCTTACAAAACATTAAGAGATTGGTTTTTATAACCCAAGTGGAGAGTGTTTACAGCGCGGTACGCACTGAGTCCTTATATAAAACAGATACGCTTCGTCTTTAAAGGGTTAATTTAATTTAACCTTTTAAAGCCTAGCGGTAACTTTACATACCACCAGGTTTAACATTAAAAAATTCTACGTGGTGCCCACATTGCGTTTATGTGTTTTGTACGGATCTCAGGACAAACGGCAACTTTTGCCTTATAAAACATTAAGAGATTGGTTTTTATAACCAAAGTGGAGAGTGTGTACAGCGCGGTACGCACTAAGTCCTTATATAAAACAGATACGCTTCGTCTTTAAAGGGTTAATTTGGTTCAGGCCTACAGAACTTTAAACCTAAATATACTAAGCGACAGATTCCAAAAACGCCGAGCAGAGAACTGTAAATTTTTACAGTTTTAAAATAAATTCGATTTGAATTTCTTGAGTTTTAGTTACAGAAAACGGAACCTTAATTCCTATCCACTGCTCTGCCTTAGTTTCTAGCCCATACAACCAGCCGAAAGTTGGGCATATGAATACAAAATGGCAGAAATGTGGAGAATGAACGATAGGTATGATATGGGGCTGGTGGCACTGATTATAGGAGAGGATTCATAGCTAAACGCAATTTTATTGCTAAATTTGTCGCCAAATTATGTTTAAATTTTCATAATAAGTAAATAAAATAAATATAGCATGGGAGACTTCCAAAGTACCAATAATTTGCGTGACATTACTCCTTCGCCGCGGTGTACATGAGATCTGCCCTCTGGTGGGGTTTTATGCAGTTCTTGGATTGCTTGACCCTGAAGCTGGGACGGACAGGTTGTCCCAAAAAGTCGGTAATACACTACAATTCTTTACTGCTTCGAAACCCAGAGGAGGGCAGGTACCAATAAATTGGTTTAACGGATTTTTAAGACACTTGAGGGCAATACACGGCCCAACAACACTTCCAAACTATAAACACAGTTCATTTGGTCTTAAGTCCCGTGATCAAAAAATACGAGAATGAGTTTGGGTTCTAGGTTTGTTGATTTTAACCGTTCTTAATTCTTATCAGTTTTGTACAATGAACCTTTAAAAGCCTAGCGGTAACTTTACATAACGCCAGGTTTAACATTAAAAAATTCTACGTGGTGCCCACATTGCGTTTATGTGTTTTGTACGGATCTCAGAACAAACAGCAACTTTTGCCTTATAATACATTAAGAGACAGGTTTTTATAACCGAAGTGGGGAGTGTTTACAGCGCGGTACGCACTGAGTCCTTATATAAAACAGACACGCTTCGTCTTTAAATGGTTAAGTTCCTTTAAGTAAATTCAAGCGACATGAATTGGGCATTTAAAATGCTACACCAATAAACGAGTTTACCATGCAGAGATTATCAGATTTGTAGTGTTAATATCACCCGTTATCCAAATTAATTGACAGTGCCTGCATTACAGCGTAGGCTGAGGTGTAATGTACTGCTAGATTCACTACCGAGCCCATGAAATGAATTCCTCCACAGCTGCCTCTCCTCATTTTCCCCCATCCCCCCTCCAAGTTTCATCACCATATTGCCCGCCAGTCATCTAGTCTGGTGACATGAACGTTGGCAGTGACAACCTCGCGACACAAGCTCCGAAACGTCGGTTAACTATTTGCCAATCGACATGTCGAACATACCATACGACTTGAACCTTCGACGACACCACTGTGATAACCTCAAAACTCTCAACCCTCGTGGTTCGTCAAGCGACAAACGCTTTGGGTTGGTTAAACCGTTCCAAAAGAGTTAGAGGGGAATAGAACAATGGCCAGAACGTGAGAAACTTTGGACATCGCTTTCCTCAGCGTCAATGGGATTCAGTTGTTTCGGCTCAATAAAGTCACCTAGTTTGTTTACTTTCAAGGGCCCAAAGCACCGCAAACAGCCCACATCTGATTTAAATTCACGGATTCCCATCGACCCATGAATCATCTCTCACCAAAACTGGAATGACTGTCAAAGTTAAAGCATAACTGAAGACGTTTCGTCCCTACAAGTCCCATGCGCCGCGTTTAATCTTTTAAAGCCTAGCGGTAACTTTACATACCACCAGGTTTAATATTAAAAAATTCTACGTGGTGCCCACATTGCGTTTATGTGTTTTGTACGGATCTCAGAACAAACAGAAACTTTTGCCTTATAAAACATTAAGAGATTGGTTTTTATAACCGAAGTGGAGAGTGTTTACAGCGCGGTACGCACTGAGTCCTTATATAAAACCGATATGCTTCGTCTTTAAAGGGTTAAATCTGAAGCTCTCGACTGCATGTGTAACCTCCAGCTGTTTAAGCAATGTTTGACGCTAAACCCGGTAAGCCCGGGCTTACAGCTGTAACGTGATCCAGCTCCAAACTGTTGCCAGCTCCTTGCTGTCAGGTTTCAAAGACATTTACCAGACATGAGTGGGATCCAGCTGACCCTGACATCAGAACACCAGATGCAAAATGTTGAAAACAAACTGTAGCAGTTCAAAACAATTTTGGATTTATTCGTGGTTCACAGGATGTGGAAAGGAATTCTCCATTATCCGTTCATCCAGCCCGTGTTGCAGTAATTAAAATGACTGGATCATCCCAGCTTCATCTTACAATACAAACAAAATCCTTTACATTCCAGACACGTACGTAGTACATGCTCGTAGAGCTGTCTAATTTATCGGATATTAAATGCGCAATGCACAATAGAAGCACACATTAGCTATAATATCACTTCTCTTGCTACTGCAGACCAAATTATCTGCATATCCAATAATAGTGCATAATATCTACTATTTCAGTCTGGGCCTATACGTGAACACACTGACTGCTGTCCGTGTAACTGAACTCACCGCTACATGCAGTTCGAACGCCAAAACTACCCGATTAGCATTCCTTTCAGTATCCACACTAACTATACTAAGGCGACGGAAAGGAGCTCAACGGATGGTGGGAATGATTTAGTAATAATTTAGTTATATAAACGGTTTTAAAGTTGTCTATTCCGTGCATTATTTAGGTTAACGTATTCAATTTATTGTACCTACAAAACGCACATTATAAATGTAAACACAGTTAGATGCCGTCCTCACAACTTGTTTATTGGTTCAACAGTTAATATTGGCTACATGTTTCAACCACCCAGGTGGTAACTGTTGTGCATATGCACCTGGGTGGTTGAAACATGTAGCCAATTTTAACTGTTGAACCAGGAAACAAGTTGTGAGAACGGCATCTAACTGTGTTAACATTTATAATATAGTCACAGCGGTATGTATTCTATTAAGAAAATGCACATTGTTAATTACATATGAGTGTTAAACACGTAGCTCTGTCATGTCTCGGCACAAACGTACCATCTTCAGGAAGCAAAATATGCCAAGTTTAAAACCAACAGCCAGTGACAAGCCATTATGTACAGGGTTCCACAGTTTGTAGGATGCACCGTTGTTAAAAACGTTTGTGTATAAAAGGTAAAAAACTGTATTGTTTTTAAAAACGTATGTTTAAAATGATTTAAATAAGCCTATTTTTATATAATAAATGTCATTTACGCAGATTAAAATTACTGTTGTGGCTAGTAGCGGAAACTTCCAGTTAGTGGCACTGCATGTTCAGGTCTCTACTGCTTATCTCAACCCAAGGTGGATCAAGTCCCTGTGTTTATGCTGTGTCGTGTATTGGAGGCAGTGGCATATCTAATTTACCTTTATCGTATTAAAACCGGCCGGTTTTATAAAATGTTTGCGGACCAAAACAATAATACCTAGACTTCAGTAAAACAACTCAGATTTTCAAAATATGGGATACCAAACCGGTTGGGCACCACAGCATATCTCGTGGGGCAAAGAGAAACAACTTGCACTTCAGGGCACTTAACCTCGGTCCTCCAAGATCTATTCCGCCGCTTTATTCAAAGACATCACGGTATAAAGCGGATTCACTCGCCTTAAGATAAAGACGAGTTGTGAAATGTTGTAGAAAAATACAATGAAGTTTCGGACTCCAGAAAATGCGAAGAATTTATCGACCAGCCCAAGAGAGAGTATCGCTCCTTAACAAAGAATCCACCCTATGACGTAACTTAGTTGTACTTACCCTTTATTAAAATTTACTTCACATTTTTAAGCAATCTGTGTTTGCATATATGTCACTGATTATTCATAAATTATCCCCACTATTGAATTTAGCTTAAGAGATTTAAAACTGCCAGTGAAAAATATTCTTAGTGTCAACATGTTTCAGTTCCACAAAACCGACACTGAATGCAGTCCTATGGATTTGCTACATGTGTTAACTTTGTGCTGTACCAACAACCTGATTAATTACCATTCGTAACGCACAGACCGCAGTTAACACATTGCACTGAAACACTTCCCGTCATTATGGCTTTGGAATCAGATTTGTCGATGTGATCACAAACGTGTTAATAATTCGTATGGTAATTAGTCAGATTAAGTACAATTGAATCATACGTTTTAACAGAAGTCTCACATATGTAATGAAATTACATTCACGAACAGCGTTAATTAAATACAGCGAAAGGGAGCTTTGAGCTAATGCGGTAAAAAGTTTTGAAAACTTACATGACGAAGTAAACATTACTGCGTCTGTATTCACTTCTTTTCACTTTCATTATTATTTTTAACGTTGGAAGCTCTTTTGTTAATATTGTTTCATGTTTAGAGTAATTATGTTCCTAAGCAAATGTAAAATTATTTTACAGTATCCATTGCGTGTCGTTATTTTCGAAGGATTGAAGCAAGGGAAATACACTTTCGATATGAAATGACGAACACCAGCAGTCTTTATGGCCCAACATCGTTAAAAAAAAGTAGCGAAAGAATAACGGTAAAGGTAAAGGTCTCCCAGCAACACGCCATGATATCAAACAGCTCTACTTAACATTAACTTCGGTGCTAGATGGGGTTTGGTGGTCAACGTCAGGCCCCGGCTGCTTTACCCCCAGGAAGGGGCCTACTCATTTTAAAGGAAAGTAGGAAGGCCCCAGGGCCGGTCTCGACGGGTGCGGAAAAGAGCAAATCCTTTGGCCTGGCGGTTAGCCGCCGGCCTCCCACCGCGGAGGCCAGGTTTCGATCCTGGGTCAGTCCATGTGGGATTTGTGGTGGACCAAATGGCACTGGGACAGGTTTTTCCTCGAGTACTTCGATTTTCCCCTGTCAATTTCATTCCCCCGGTGCTCCATTACTAGGAAAAGGACAAAATAATGATCATCTTCATCACAGGGTTGCACAAGAAGCCTCATGGCTGCGGTGCGTCCGTAGCGTCTGCTGCGGGGCCCTTCACCACTAAAAAAAAAAGGCATACCAAGTGCGAGTCATATGCCGCTATACGAAGATATCCAGACCGCTTCCAGCCACATGCGACCCGTAAGTGTGCATTAATTCTACAATTCGACGCTATATAAAAGTTCTTTAACGCTATAGTCATCGAACAATCCATAACAAAAGCACATCTGAAAAGCGAGTTTTACATCACCTTTCTTCCCTTGGCGCAACAGCCCCCATTGGGCCAGGGCCTCCTCATTATCGAGGCTTCACGATCACACTCAGACACACACCACACTCGGTAGGGCTCCTCTGGACGACTGATCAGCCAGACGCACAGACCTCTACCTGACAGCACACAACACACACGACAGACAGACATCCATAACCCTGGCGGGATTCGAATCCCAGTAAGCGAAGGGCCGCAGATTACGTCAGATTTACTACTCACAATATATCGTCAGTGTCTGTCAGTCTTACTGCCTAAAAGCTAGCAGTTGCTAATCAGCTACCAAGAGGCACAGCTCACTCGCTCCTGCTGTGTACACCACGCCACTACATACACGTGCAATACTGCAGCAATCAGTCACTTCAACATCCTTGTGGTTGCATCAATCATAATTAGCCAGTAACACGATCCTGTGCTATCTATGCAGTCAACAACGCATCTTTACACATGTCACGAGCAGACGAATGGAAGGGACGTGGTGTGCCTGTAGTCACAACAGACTGGACCTCAAGTTTAACGCGACTGAGTGGGGACAGGCGAAGAGGACACAGACTGGAGAAGCGGACAGAGCAAAAATCTGACAGATGAGCAGGACAGAGACCTGACTGGTGAACAGGATAAATTTCTGACAGACGAACAGGACAAATTTCTGACAGATGAACAGGACACAGATCTGACAGATGAACAGGACGCAGATCTGACAGATGAACAGGACACGGATCTGACAGATGAACAGGACAAATTTCTGACAGATGAAGAGGACACAGATCTGACAGATGAACAGGACACAGATCTGACACACGAAGAGGACACAGAGCTGACAGATGAACAGGATACAGATCTGACAGATGAAGAGGACACAGATCTGACAGATGAACAGGACACGGGTCTGAAAGATGAACAGGACACAGATCTGACAGAACATTACAAATTTCTAACAGATGAAGAGGACAAAGATCTGACAGATGAACAGGACACAGATCTGACAGATGAAGAGGACACGGATCTGACAGAACATTACAAATTTCTAACAGATGAAGAGGACAAAGATCTGACAGATGAACAGGACACAGACCTGACAGATGAACAGGACACAGACCTGACAGATGAAGAGGACAGAGACCTGACAGATGAACAGGACACAGATCTGACAGATGAACAGGACACAGACCTGACAGACGAAGAGGGTACAGATCGGAAAGGTAAAGACGGCAAAAAATGTAGAAATAAAAACCAAACAACTTTTAACGTTTCTACCTTAAATTCCCACAAGGAAAGGAGAAACAAGAAATCCGGGCAACATGAAACATTTTAAGTTGAATCTACGTAACTAAGTAACCAACTACACACAGCAGAGTTGCTGTACAGCAGCCTAGAGCGGCTTAGCTGGCAACAATTCACATTTTGGAAAAAACCCTCCACATTTGCGGAACCCAAAACTTCATTGCGATATTTACAGGAGTTCAACAGTGATCCCTATCCTGGGCCACATGAAACCAATCCATAATCTTCCACTATATGTCTCCAAGGTAGTGTTAATATTACCTTCTCACTTACGAATAGATCCTAGAATTGATTCACTGCTGGCCTATCTTCCTACCTGAACGTTGTGGGCACTTGTTTTCTCTCAAAATCAGCCCACACGTCTCGCCCATCTTATCATATTTGATTTGACCACCCTAATAAAAAAAATTCTATGCAATGATATGGCCAATTGCCCACATTACGGACGGCTGGTTTTTATTGTCCGTGCAAGAAACAACAAGGCTGAGTAAACGGACAATTTGGGTGTCCAAAATCAAAATGGAGAGACCAAATAAGGGAAGATACACACAAATTAACAGCGATTACTGTATTCCAGAGTATGGCAAGATGTAGTCTGGCGGTCGGTTGACAAAATTCTGAGGGAACCTGCTGGTGTATGAACATAGAGGCAGCTGATTCTCCAAAACAAAGCGAAACATTCATTTAACCTTTCAAAGCCTAGCGGTAACTTTACATACCATCAAGTTTAACATTAAAAAATTCTACGTGGTGCCCACATTGCGTTTATGTGTTTTGTACGGATCTCAGAACAAACAGCAACTTTTGCCTTATAAAACATTAAGAAACTGGTTTTTGTAACCGAAGTGGAGAGTGTTTACTGCGCGGTACGCACTGAGTCCTTATATGAAACAGATACGCTTCGTCTCTAAAGGGTTAATTTAATTTAACATTTTAAAGCCTAGCGGTAACTTTACATACGACCAGGTTTAACATTAAAAAATTCTACGTGGTGCCCACATTGCGTTTATGTGTTTTGTACGGATCTCAGAACAAACAGCAACCTTTGCCTTATAAAACATTAAGAGACTGGTT
>BLKM01000247.1:128434-161833 GCA_013340265.1 Coptotermes formosanus | reverse complement strand
TGAGATCCGTACAAAACACATAAACGCAATGTGGGCACCACGTAGAATTTTTTAATGTTAAACCTGGTAGTATGTAAATTTACCGCTAGGCTTTAAAAGGGTAATAAATGGTATTGACATATTGTCAGCTGAAATAAAATACATTTTAAATTCTAAAAAAAAAATACACGTAGGAATCACTTTGCGTCGTACTGGGTGTGAAAACATCGTCATCCAGCAACCTAATGAAGTGAATTTCAAAATAAAAGAACCGCTGCACAAAACGCCTTTTTAAAAGATGTAAACACAGCATGAATTTCTCCCCTTACATGTGTGTGTGTGGGGGGGGGGGGGGGTTGCGCCGTTATCTGAATCTGACCGTAAAATTAATCGATATTAAACAACAGTAACTAACTCCACGGAGCACATTCCTTCCTAAGAAGCTAACAGTTCCTCACATTGTCAACAAATTGCCTGAATTTTATGGAACCTGAAGGTTTATTACGCCATCCAGAAGATGCCGCCACCTGTTCCTCTCCTAAATCTGAACAATGCCTCCCCATCCCACTTTCTGAAGATTCACTTTTTATATTATCCTCCCATCTATGCCTAGGTATGACAAGTGGTCTCTTTCCATTAGATTTTTGTACCAAAGCCCTGTATGCACCTTTTCTGTCCCCCATACGTGCCGCACGTACCGCGTATATGTATTTAAAAAAATTGTTGGGGATAAATGTATAATACAAAAAGCAAGAGAAAGAAAAGAAGAGAAACAAGAAAAAGGAAAGAAAACAATCAGTATACCTGAATTAGTAAACAACGCCTAATTTCATCCATGTCAGAAAAAATAATCTGAAAATCGCAGCCTAGTGTAAATGCAGTAAGGAGTCTTGAAATGCCACTACATTTCGAACAACGGAAATTTCATTTTAGTATTTCTAAATCACAGTAACTTCTCTGTTTCTGTTCATATATTTTCCTGCTTCCTTCCGCGGATAAAATAGACATAACCTGACAATACTGCATTTACTCCATACCCTCAATATCTTGCTCCGTACAGAGCAAATTGTGTCTGCATTAGGAAGACCAACCGGTTAGTGTTGTAGAAGGAAATACGTTCTTGCTATTTAAAGATCTATACAAGATTCATAGCTTCACTCTGTGAGAGAAGTGCGCAGATTGTGAACGTTACCACTGACTGTACAAGTAAACCTACTGCATTCTAAAGGTATATGCGACAACTGCGGCGCAGTTTCTAAACATTTCTCATTTCCATATTTTAATTAGTGTCTAAAAGTAAACGTTACATCCTTACCCGTTTATTTTTCAATTACATTAATTTAATTAAATCTGAGTATTAAGTACAGAGTCTAAAAAATTTCACTATTCAGTGCAGTTTATTTAAAGGATAAAAGTTCCCGGCCCGATACGCATCTTCGCTAGCTAAAAATAAATATACATTGAAATGCCCACAAAGTGATTCGGTCAACTGAAAAAGAAATTTAATTGGTAATACGCCTTACAGGATTGGACTATTCGAAGCTACAAGTTTTGTCATTCACCTCAAAACATGACTCATATGTTCAGGGTAATTCGACACCATCCAAGGAGACGCCGGTAGAGTAAATGAAATGACGCTGCGAGAGTTTCCTTCCACATCCTTTGCATTTCATTATTTACTATTAATTTTAATATTCTACGCTTTAAAACCCAAGAAATTACGAAAGTTGTTAAGATAAATAAATGAAACCTTTTACAATTTTCGCAGTAGAAACATCCGGAAGAAATATTGGGACGATGGCCAGACATGCTCATTTTTGTCTCCACTTCGCCGAGTTCGTGCATAGAAGCGTCAAATGAATAAAACTTATGAGCGGCTAACATAAATTATGACAGACTAGAAAGTGTATAAACGGAGCAGGAAATTGTAAAAAAAAATGATTTAAACTCAGCCTTTTCAGACATAAAGTACAGAGTCTAAAAAAATATGTACAGTGAAGGTTTATGAAAACTACACGCAAACAGGTGATGTCACTTTATATTTTATACCCCTCTCTTCGTGCTTTCTGCATGATATTTTCGCCCTTCTTCTTACCTTCATATCTCTCTTCCACATTCTCGTCATTCTTGCCCTCTTCTCCAATTCCTCTTTTAGATGTATTCTTCGCTATATTCTGCTTAGTCATACAATCCTTACGTAATTTCCTTCTAGCCACTTTCGCACTTCTGCGGAAAGTCTTTGCAAAATCGCATTGTTTATCCGTCCGTTCGTACGACGCTGTTACAGCATCCTTGAACGGATCTTCACGAAATGTAATGTATTTCAGTTTCACTGAAATACTTCAACTTTCTTCGATTCCCTTTCAACAGATCTCACGACAATAACGCATGCTGCGTACACATGAAGACACACACATTTCTCTGGCCGCTACCGTAACGTAGCTCGCTTAAATATTTACAAATCAAAAAATGTTTAGCGGCATAATCGTATAAAAAAATTAAGCGAATATTTCGTTCCGTATGCCTAACGTTTTTTTCAAAATCACTACGAACAATTAAATCTTCAACGACAATCATCCAGCCCGTTTCCTTTGGCTAATTCTTATTTCAGTTACTATTCTTCTCTATCCCTTAGTTTGCTTAATGTTTTGTTTCGTCCGTTTTACATGACTCAGTTTTTACTTTCCCAAGTACTGACCCTCGCACATGAACGTTTAGCAGCTGAAGGTATCTCGAGGGCCAGTTTCAATTCTGCAGTGTGGCTCTAATGCAAAGGCGATGTCAGAGCGGAGGAATGGGGTGAGGTAAGCGGGTTATATCAGCCTAAGCCTCCGAGTGACTGTGCCAACCTGATTAGACTGTCCAGGGGGGATTTCAAGAATGGGGAGTTTTTCTTCGGAGATGGCAGTTCATATCGAGAAATTGGAAACATCTTTACTGTGTAGCTGTCTCCGGTACAATACGGCCTGAATTAAACTGCAATAATGCTGTGTCAGACGTCCTTCAGGTAATTATGGGAAGTGAGTTCTTCCGAACACAAAACTACAACACGATTTTTATATTTTATGTTATATTAAATATAAATATTTATGTAATAAATATAAATATATAAAATAAAATATAAAAATATGAAATATAAACCTATAAAATTACAAAATTAAAATATAAAACAAAAAAATATAAAGTATAAAATGCAGAAAAACATACGCAACGATATTTGTACTTACTTTCAGTAATCAAGAATCACCCCGTAGCACTAAATATTTATTTTAAAGCGGTCTGTTTAACCTTTTAAAGCCTAGCGGTAACTTTACGTACCACCAGGTTTAACATTAAAAAATTCTACGTGGTGCCCACATTGCGTTTATGTGTTTTGTACGGATCTCAGAACAAACAGCAACTTTTGCCTTATAAAACATTAAGAGACTGGTTTTTATAACCGAAGTGGAGAGTGTTTACAGCGCGGTACGCACTGAGTCCTTACATAAAAGAGATACGCTTCGTCTTTAAAGGGTTAAAGACGAACTAAAATACCTTATGTATTCCATAGGTTTCCTGGCGGTTCGAAGGGACAGAAAACCTCAGGAAAATCCGTCTCCAGAGTAAGAATCGAACGCGGTACCACCTGAATACGAGGCAAAAATGAAATATATCAAAATCAACAACGTAAAGTGCGTAAAACCGCGTGGCCAGACAGCAGTTTGATGCCCCGAAGCTTTCATGGGTCTCGGTGTTGCAGGGTAATGTATCAATTAACCCTTTAAAGACGAAGTGTATCTGTTTTATATAAGGAATCAGTGCGTACCGCGCTGTAAACACTCTCCACTTCGGTTATAAAAACCAGTCTGTTAATGTTTTATAAGGCAAAAGTTGCTGTTTGTTCTGAGATCCGTACAAAACACATAAACGCAACGTGGGCACCACGTAGAATTTTTTAATATTAAACCTGGTGGTACGTAAAGTTACCGCTAGGCTTTAAAAGGTTAAGAATCCTGAGCTACTGATTCCCCCTCCCTCTGTCAGCCTATTAATTTCTTATTCATCGGAGGAATGAAGTTTCCTGCTCTCGCTTGATAACTGAATGGACATTAAAGGGGCCGACTTCCATACACTAAGCCCGCGATTCTCTGCCACAAGTAACAAGGCGTGGCACCCAAACCTGCCGACTTCAGCACTCAAACGGATTTCCCTGTCTGATACCTTACTGTCTGAATATTCTGCCATGTCAGACTTCTTGGGAAAACTTTACAGGTCCGCTGTAATTAATTACGTCTAACGGACAGCTTGGTGTGTAAACTTCTACCAAGGAAACGACCTGAAGCTATTTTTCATTCTTCGTCCTTCTCCTCAGTATCTCCACGAATATTGATACAATACCTTCAGATCTGCAAAGACTAACTCATATTAAAGACGAACTGTGTTCATTTTTATATAAGGACTCAGTGCGTACCGCGGTGTAAACACTCTCCACTTCGGTTATAAAAACCAGTCTCTTGACGTTTTATAAGGCAAAAGTTGCTGTTTTTTCTGAGATCCGTACAAAACACATAAACGCAATGTGGGCACCACGTAGAATTTTTTAATGTTAAACCTGGTCGTATGTAAAGTTACCGCTAGGCTTTAAACGGTTAAATCCTTAAGCGTTCATATTCCAATATTATTTTACGTTTATAAACCTTGCATTTCCAGCAAGTCCTTTAAAAATACGCGACGTTTCTATATACGTTACGCACCGGTACGCAGCAAGTGGGCTAAACGGTAAAGGTTAGAAGTTTCATTACAAATGTCCCAATTTCGAAGCTCGGGCGGAACATCAATTATCTTGACTGCAGCTTTCGTGGTTTTACCCAGTCCTTCCAGAAAATTACGGAATATACATCCATTACGCTGCAGGCATTCTGTACCACGTCCTTACTAATTCAACTCTTGTAATTCAACCGACACTATGTAACACAAGATACTAACAAAGCAACCAAGCCATAAATAAATACGATTATCGTAGTCCTTCCCTCTTCTACCTGCACACAGCAGGTGTCGAGGTTGTTTGCTTTCACTTGATCACACTCAGTCACACCCCACAGTCGGTAGGACTCTTCTGGACGAGAGGTCGGCCCGTCGCAGAGACCTCTACCAGACAAAACAAACACTGTACAAGAGAAAAAAATCCATGCCCCCGGTGGGATTCGAACCCACGATCCCAGCAAGCGCTCGGCCGCAAACCTACGCCTTAGACCGCGCGGCCACTGGGATCGGCTAAATACGATTATCCAAAACATATTTACGAAGATATTCGTGTGTTCAAGGTCAAGAGGCAAGGTATGGGTCCCATATTTTCTCTCTTTCTGATTTATATTTTCATGCTTCTTTATTTATTTCTTGTTTGTTACGTCTCCCATTCCTGCACCCGGCGGTGGTATCAGGTTTCCAGTGCCGCTTTCCCTCACAGCACCCGCAAGGCAAATCTACTGTCTTGTTCTCCCTTCCCCCCTACCGAGTTCTCACCGCTCCACTAACCCTATTGGCTAGCGTCACAGTCTCTGAGAACCAATCACGGCCCACACCATTCCTTATATAACTGCGCACCTAACTGTCGCCGGTATTCTTCTTGGAATGCTTGACCCTTAAAGATGGGACACATAGATTGTCCCGAAACGTCGGTAACTAATTACAGTTCCGCGCAACGTAACATCCCGGAAGACCGAAGATCTAACGCCCTTCGATTACCTACCCTACCAACGTTCCCAGTGTAGCGCCAAGTTTCGTGACACGCGCAGAATGGAATGTTCACAGAACTCCACGTAGCGCATCGCTGTGGATCACAAACCCCGGGACATAAATAATTAATTCATTTGTACACTAAGATGTTCTCTAGCGATAAGCCGCGCCATGGCTGAGCCAACACACCGACAGTCTTTGAACCTGCGGTTTAGGGTTGAATAACTTATTCACTGCGAGAACTTCAGGTGTTACATAATCCGCTCCTACACGTATCAATAAAAGCAGTATTAGTACACATATACAGTTCACAAGCAATCCGATACCGAGCCCTACCTGTTTTCTTAAAGAATCAAACACGTATTTCAACATAACACGGGGCTACTGGAGTGTCTACAAATAACAACACGTCTATAGGACAGGACAGACGCTTTGCGGTTGAGATCTGTGCTCTTCTGGGATGTTACCCGGCGTCGAATGGTAATCCTTTTTACCGACGTTTCGGGACAATGTCTCGGTCCCATTTTCCTTTTATTCTTGGGCTTCTTAACCGTTGAAGATGGGACCGATAGGTTGTCCCTAAACGTCGGTAAAGGATCACCACTAGACGCTGCATCATAACGCAGAAGAGAGCATATCTGATCACATAGCGGTGGAAGCCTGACATCACCGAATATTCGTGGTTTTTATTGAGTAAATTTTGTGGCAGGAGAGGTTTATTTAATTTAGTTTTTGCGTAGTTGGGTGTTGTTATTCTTTTACGACACAATAATAATAATAATAATAATAATAACCTTATAACAGAAATACAGCGCATGTGGAACGTAAAAACACAGGTGACGCCAGTAATAATAGGGGCAACTGGAACCATTTCAAAATCCTTCAGAAAATACTTGAGCAGCGTACCGGGAAAGCACGGTATCAAGGAAGTGCAGAAAACAGCTGTACTGGGCACAGCACACACACTGCGGGAAGTGCTAATGTAGAAGCACAAAAGGGTTTAATACTGCAGACAGCGCTATATGCACCATTAACAGTACGTGCAGAATAGCTGCGGCACTGTGTACCCTAGAAACGTGGTTTGTTTCAGGTATATAAGTGTGAATACCTTGCATAAAGGGGATGATGATTATGATGATGATGATGATGATGATGACCTTTTTATAGGCATCGTTAAGACGGAGGCAAGCAGTTGACTACAACAGCAATAACGAAGGAATGAATCTATTTATTGTTAATTAAAATCATAAAGACGGTTTCTTCCCTTGATTAACCCTTTAAAGAAGAAGCGTATCTGTTTTATATAAGAACTCAGTGCCTACCGCGCTGTAAACACTCTCCATTTCGGTTATAAACAGCAATCTCTTAATGTTTCATAAGGCAAAAGTTGCTGTTTGTTCTGAGATCCGTACAAAACACATAAACGCAATGTGGGCACCACGTAGAATTTTTTAATGTTAAACCGGGTAGTACGTAAAGTTACCGCTAGGCTTTAAAACTTGTAACAGTCTTCGAACTGATCAACATGCACCCCAGAAATTAGTTTCAACGGTACAGTACTGAATATGTGAATATTTGAGTAGCACCCGACAATTTAAAATAGCAGTAGAAATTCAGTAAAAAGGAAATAGAGTAACCACGCAAAAAATACGAATTCTATTGTCTTTCTTAAGAACTTCCTCGCTAAAGGCTTCACAGCCTTAATACTTAATATAAGAAGAAGCTGCATTGTAAATAATGAAAATATGAATGAAACATGAATGAAGGTGTAGACGAGTTACGAGTGGCTAAAAGATATTTTAGTCAATATTTATAAGGAGACGATAGAAAAAGTGCAACGTTTTTATATTCATTCACTGTGCCTTTCACAATATCTGGCGACAGTCCTGCCAAATCCATAAGTCTCACTGTACAAGATCAATTTATATATCCCACATATAAACAAAAACTCTCAATTTATTCATGCCATCTCTTATCACAAAAAGGCCCTAACACTGTGGAGTCTCTTCTCCCCCTTTCAGTTAGTGACTGTAGGTTTTTCTCTTCAATTTATTTGTATTTCCTTTTGTAAGAGGCTTTCTCTGTTCAGTTTTTTTTAACTCCCCTTTCGGATTATTCGAATACGTAAAGAGTAAAAGAATAGGAAGATTAAATGCAGAAAGCCGTTATAAAATTTTGCTCTGGCAAACTGCCCACAGAAGGATGAGGACTTTCTCCCCAGATCTTCTGATGTCTCCGTTCGGTAGTGAGAATATCGTGTTTGTAGCGAAACTATAAAACAGGATTAAACATTTTATAAAAACTACTTAGTTTACGCATACATCTTATTTGTCAGACTTCGTTGCTTTCAGACAGCTACGGTCGGTTAGAAGTGGTGGCATATGTTACAGGCGCCATTATTTTTTTATTAGTGACGAAAGCAGTGGATAGAAATTAGTAAGATTCAGGCACATTTGTGAACACCCTGTTGCGGTTTCCTTCTGTTTTGAACGACACCACTCAAATGATACATAACATGCCGTCTTTAATTCTTAGCCCTCACCTCTTCTACCTGCTTGTTCACAGCAGGTGTCGAGGTTGTTTATTTTCACTTGATCACACTCAGACACACACCACATTCGGTAGGACTCCTCTGGACGAGGGATCGGCCCGTCGCAGAGACCTCTACCTGACAACACAAACACTGTACAAGAGACAAACATCCATGCCCCCTGTGGGATTCGAACCGACGATCCCAGCAAGCGCTCGGCCGCAGACTTATGCCTTAAACCGCGCGGCCACTGGGATCGGACATATTATCTCCGTCATCCTACAATATACCATTTTGTTTTCTTTGTTGATATTTACCTTACGTTCTTGCCCAATAAATTCATGTCACAACCAGAAAACACATGTTTTCAGTTCCTATGTTCTACAATGTATCCCTTCCTTACGGCTTATACTAAAGCAAAATGAAAAGCACTGACTGTAAACCATCTCCTTGTTTCATCTGACTCAGACGTAACAACAGTAACCTAGGATTAGAATTTCTCCCATAATTACATACACCGTTAGACACAAACACATATGCTTCTGTGACTTCTCATAGAGCACAAGACTCATCTGGTCCCTCTGCCACACCACACCTCTCTGTCCTCTACGTACCGGACCGTCATATAGCAGAATTCAGGGAGATATTTGCAAGAGGATGGCAGCGCTGTTGTTGCTAGGAATGAATAATTAAGGCCAATGTGGCACATAACAAAGCATCTCTATGGCATACCTGCAGACAAACACCCACACACGTCCTAATTACAGAACGGGATGTGTATTTAAACTGGCGACTACTGCTACTTAATCATTAATTCCAGTATTCTGAAATGATTCTATGCTGCTACAGCATTCAGTAACTCGTCACGTCAACATGAGCTCTTAATGTTTCACGCTAACAGAACACCTGCATTCACAGCATGCAACCATACAAGCACTGTGCTAGGAATGCTATCGTGATACAGGAACAAAGCAACGAGAACAGGCTGTCGATGTAACGACGACAAATTACAAGAAAGGAGAAACAGTGACTTCTATAGCAGCACCTTAAGTAACTGAGGTTCACTACGGCTGTGAGAATTCAATCTTCAGGGTTGTGACACAGTGTAGTAATTGCCTGTAACACAGGGTGTCACGAGAAAAATATCTAAATGTAGGAGTTTCCTAAATATATTAGGATTAGGATGGACCTTAATAACATGTGTTTTGTACGGATCTCAGAACAAACAGCAACTTTTGCCTTATGAAACATTAAGAGATTGGTTTTTATAACCGAAATGGAGAGTGTTTACAGCGCGGTACGCACTGAGTCCTTATACAAAACAGATACGCTTCGTCTTTAAACGGTTAATCGGCCAACTATGTAGGTGTGTCATGTTAACATGAAGCCGCTACCGGTGGCCGTGCGGTCTGAGGCGTAGACCTGAGGTTGCTTAATTGCTGGGATCGCGGTTTCGAATGCCACTGAGGGCACGGATGTTCGTCTCTTGTATTTATTGTGTTTTGTGTAGGTAGCGGCCTCTGCGACGGGTTGATCACGTGTTCAGAAGTGTCCTGCCGAGTGTGTGTGTGTGTGTGTGTGTGTGTGTGTGTGTGTGTGTGTGTGTGTCTAATGGTGTGTAATCCACAAACTTCAACAATAAGGCGGCCTGGGTCCGAATGTGGCTGTTGTACCATAGAAATATATATTAACCTGAAGGGATATGTAGCTAAGGTAGCAATTTACGTCACTAAATTCCTGAAATTGTGAAAATGTTAAAATACTCTAATTTTAAAACATTACGCAGAGTTTCCATAATCACGCGTTTCATGTATTGAAATAATAACAGATTTATCAACTCTAAAAGATACGACTGAAAATGGCTGTAGAAGAACATGTTGCAGCAATGTCACTTCCAACACAAGGGGAAGATTAGGCAAGCACATCAGGCAATGTCAGAAGTCTGCACAAACCGACAAATTAATTAGGGATAATATGGACTACCAAGGTATTCTGTGCGCTTGGGAGATAGAGGGTGACATCTGTCTATAGTTGTTCAAAATGTACACAACTGAATCAAAGTTCATATCGCTTTAAAATGGGAAGTTCTGTTCAAATGCAATGAAATAGACAGAATTTCGGCATTTTAATCTGATACGTGGTAAAAGAGAACGGTCACAGATTATGCCACGAGTGTTTTGTTGTATGTTTTTGTTTTGGTCAAAGCCAGTAACGCTGTCCGTATTGTTCCCCGCTCTGCTTTATTCACACAGTAGCTAATGTGTTTTTACTGAATTCACAACAATTTCACTCTTCAGGCAGTGACGCCATTTTATTCTGTTTCAGTAGGCCTACACGTGGCAACAGCGCCACATAACTAACACGTGAACCGCAAGTGGCATAAATTAGATTTGCGCTCTTCTGGGATATTAAATTAACCCTTTAAAGACGAAGCGTATCTGTTCTATATAAGGACTCAGTGCGTACCGCGCTGTAAACACTCTCCACTTCGGTTATAAAAACCAATCTCTTAATNCAGTGCGTACCGCGCTGTAAACACTCTCCACTTCGGTTATAAAAACCAGTCTCCGTTTTATATAAGGACTCAGTGCGTACCGCGCTGTAAACACTCTCCACTTCGGTTATAAAAACCAGTCTGTTAATGTTTTATAAGGCAAAAGTTGCTGTTTGTTCTGAGATCCGTACAAAACACATAAACGCAATGTGGGCACCACGTAGAATTTTTTAATGTTAAACCTGGTGGTACGTAAAGTTACCGTCAGGCCTTAAAGCGTTAAGCGTGTTGATTGGTAAGATGGCTGGAGAGTGATAGTTTGGAAGGATTAGGCAGAAAGATTTCGTGGTTGCAAGGCCTATCCCGCAATTTAATTGACCAACTAAGGAAAGCGGTCGAGATGACAGCCGTCCCTGTCGGTATATGAACACAGTAAGGCCCTAATGCAAGTCTAGTGGGTTGCAGCTATATCCGCCTGACTGGCTGCATTGCACAGTTACGGTGTCAGTCAATCAACTGAGGCAGATATTTAATGGCGGACAGGACATTTACTGGACAATATTCACACAAAACAATCTGACTGGTTACAGGTTTACTTCACCGCAGATTATTTGACCAATCAGCATACGGAATACGTACACGGTCTACGGCTAGTTATTGAAATGTACGTTACCTCATGACAATCAGCATAGGTCGAAATATGATGCAATGGTACGAAAATATAAATGACACACAGTGGAATAAAGATCTGTTGTGACGACAGAAAAAAACATTAACACATCACTTGGAACTCACATGCAAACAGTTGCTCTGCGAGCACATGTGAACTGTGCTAGCTACATTTTTGATAAAAAATATACAAATTTCAAATCTGTACAACTGAACACCATTATGACTTCCGCAAAGTCGTACACACATTTTAAAATAATAATAATAATAATAATAATAATAATAATAATAATAAAGGAAAGCACGATATCAAGGAACTGCAGAAAACAGCTGTACTGGGCACAGCACACACAGCGGGAAGTGCTAATGTAGAAGCACAGAAGGGTTTAATACTGCAGACAGCGCTATATGCACCATTAACAGTACGCGCAGAATAGCTGCGGCACTGTGTACCCTAGAAACGTGGTTTGTTTCAGGTACATAAGTGTGAATACCCTGCGTAAAAGGGATGATGATGATGATAATAATAATAATAATAATAATAATAATAATGAAGTCCACCACATAACACGCCATAAAGGTCCAGGGTGGCAGATGTGTAGCTCTACTCTTTCTGTAACCTCGGCGCCAGATGGGGGTGGGTGGCCAACGCCACGCCCCGCTGCTTTTCCCCCGGGGAAAAGACCCTGAAGCCACTGCGCGTGAAGCTGGCTAGGCCCCAGGGTCTGTCTGGACGGGTGCGGAAAATCTCGCCCCCACCGGCATTCGATCCCCAGACCGTCCAGCACGTAGCGAGTCGCCATACCGACTGAGCTATCCCGACCCACAATAATAATAAAAATAAAAACACCCCCCCCCCCCAAAAGTTATCGGGTTGTGAGGAGATCAAACCCTGAACGCTTTGAGTAGTAGACAGCTGGACTGGTGCAGTCAGTGAACCAGCACGCCATCGTAAAAGCTTGGCTTTGATCTGAATCTCACAATAAAGAAAACAAAGATAAATGCCAGTCAGTGTAGTGATCACATAAGATGTCAAAATGGGACGAGCAGAGACAATTCACGTAACGTCACGTATATAAAAAGCATACAGGTATGAGACAAACGACAATATACGTTACAACAGTCACATAATCCGTATTTGAAAAGTTTCAGAGAAGTAATGGATTGGAACGTCACTGACAAGCATGGCGTGGCGTTAGCGTCGATATAGCAGCGCTTTAAGTTGTTAAAAGAAATGTCTCTCATAATATCTCATGCCCTCTGACACAGACGTCAAGGCCTGTACATGACAGGCACACCGTACCTTTAAACTTGCCTCAGGAACCATACCGTGTAACAGATATTAATTCATAATTGCATAAATAACATAACACGCATCTCCTATGACTACCATTAGCATGAGGATGGCGGCAACACGATTCTCCGAAACGACGCTATGCATCTAGCAATCGACACGGTGCGATATCATGGATACTGAAGGTTCACATAATAAGGTGCTTATTGGCTAATACTGTTGACGGAAGGAAAATTCTAATATTTGAAAATATAAAAAATTCGATACACCGGCTTCCGTAACTAAACATATAGCTGACACAATGCACGTATAATGTGTGTGTATAAATTAAGACATTACGCTTAGCCCGACGAGAAATTATACCAAATTTAACACAGATTTACACACACATGCAGGCCAATTAGTTTAAGGTAATATACAAATATGGCAACGTAATCGATTTTAATAATAACACAATGCTGTCACGAAGGCAGTAAGAAATTCCTATCAGAATATCTAATGTTTAAGCTACGAGCGAGAGCACTGGTAGCGCCTGAACATCAGACTGAACGCCTAATCTCCGTGTTGGATAAGTTGCCGAGATGCACGGCGCTAATAATTTCTCAGTCTGCAGGCTGTAAATCAGAGGGTCACGACAAGTATGAGGTTAATATTAATACAAACATTCAAAACTGGAGAGAAAACAACACTCAGTGGGCTACTAAGAAGAGCACGACAACAGGATAAATAGAGGTGTAGTGAAGTGGTACGCTGTAAAACCGCCGGGGCGGTTTAAAATAGTTTATTTTGAACGAACAAAGGAATATGTAATCAACAAATGTTGTCCATGAAATTTACAAAAAATTGTAAAAATAACATCCCTCCTCCCTGCATTCCCTTTACCCTTAGAGCATTTTTGTTTTAGGCGAAAAGAAAATTCTTTTCTTAAACATATCAGGGAAAACCCTGAGGCCGGACACTCGGATTCGGCCTATACACTACACTACACTACACTACAATTCACTACACTACAATACACTACACTACACTGCACCACAATACACTACACTACAATACACTACAATACACAACACTACAATACACTACACCACAATACACTACACTACAATACACTACAATACACTACACTACACCACAATACACTACACAGTCAACAGCACATTCTCACTCAACTGTAAAGTGCAACCTTAGTGTAACGGCAACGGAAAGTTCTCCCTGAAGATGACCCAGCAAGGTCGAAACATGTAGGAGTGTGTTACGATCGGTGATAAAACTCTCTTTGTGCATTTCTTGGTGATTAGTGTTTTTGTACATGTCGTGTTTTCTACGAAATCCGGCGGAACTTATTTTCCACATATTGTTGCTATAAATAATACTAAACTGTACTGAAAATGTTTTAAGGAAATAGCAATTGGTTTTAATTCACATGACTTTGTACCCCAAAGCATGACAAAATCCCCACTCTTTCATTTACTACTGAATTAAATTCAATATATCAATTGAATAACACCGTCAGACAATACGCAAATCTATAGCAACATTCAGGAAAACCCGCCTTGGAATATTCTTCCACCAGAACTGCACTTCCAAACGTGTCTCATACATCCCACGTCAGTTCTTTGATATACACTCCGAACGCAGTAAGTTTTACTTTGTGCAATCACATAATATGTCTGATGCAGACATTTACATGCTTCGCCTGTATTTGTTTGCTTTCAAGAACTGAAACCCTGTAAGCAGTTTTACAATTTTATACATATTTGGTAAGCGGTTAAGAATATCACAAGTCAATATAAGTCCATATAATGTGGGCACTGAATGCAAACTGACCATTTCTATGTCAATAATTTATCCGAAAATTAAATATATGTATTTTGGTTGTGTAAAACGGACAGATTCTGCGACGTTTACAATTAGCCCTATATATATATACATATATATATATAGGGTCCGCGGTGGCGCAGTTGGTTGAGGCACTGCGCTACGAACCGCAAGGTCGCGGGTTCGATTCCCGATGGTGTCAGTGGAATTTTTCCTTGACATAATCCTTCCGGTCGCACTATGGCCCTGGGGTCGACTCAGCTTCTAATATAAATGAGTACCAGGAATATTTCCTGGGGGGTAAAGACGGCCGGTGCGTATGGCTGACAACCTTACCACCTTCATGTGCAGATTGTCTAGAAATCTGGGAGCCTCGACCTCCTGGAACCCTGTGGGCTTGTCCAGGCCTGTAATGGGACTGCTTTACATTTTATATATATTTTACATTCTTCACAATATTGAGGGTGGAAAATTTATCACACACGTATAATAAATTCCGATTTTACGACGCTGCCAGTGTAACAGTAAACAATGGCAGGACGACTGGTGTATTGTGACGTAGCAGCCTTTGGAAAAACCCGTTCATGACCTGCTCAGTACTACCACCTTAACAACACTTGGCGAGAGGAACCAGTTACCAAATGATCCGTTACGTAACTTCTCAATCCTTCTGTTAGTTCCTCTCCTTATGGGTAAAAATATTCTTTCCTAAAGATCCATTTAAATATTATCCTACAAGGTACCCCGTGCTGTCCGAATTTATCCCTTCTTCAAACATGCATCTGTAATGACAGCCAGCAATGTTATGTCTGTACAGGGAACTGATTGAAATGGCTACAGCGCGTATTGGAGCATAGCTGAACCCTACTGAATAACACTGCAGAGACAGCGACGCCTTATTACCACACAGGGGTACTTCTCATTACTCTTATGGTATGCTGTCAACTATACATCAGGAGAGTTTCGGAAAACTAATGTCATGGGACAGGCAGGTCTTATACAGCATAGCATCCTACTTTGCAGAATGCTGAGGAGGATTGAGACGTAATTAAACAAGGAAATTATCTGGTATGCAGAAATGGAGATTTAAGGAATTCCTGGGCAGGGCTGCATACAGAGGAATCAGAAACTCGTCTCCAATAAGGGCTGACGTCTTCTGGAATTTGACACCTTCCTGCAAGGAAGATAATTATTGATGTTTAAGGACGGTAGTATGAGCCAACGAAACGTCCGTAAATTTATACCGGGCTACAAGACATATACAACCTGAATACAGTAACGTTCATAATAACCGCCACGCCACCCTCAAAACATGCGAGTTCTTTAACAACTTTACCTTTTGTAATATTGTCATTACTAACACAGCGATAATAAACTTTCTTGTCGATGTTTTTCAGAGCTAAATATTCTTTATTTATCTGTATTGCTTTGTCTCTGCTTCTCTTAGTTTCCTGTATACTGTTTAAATTCGTCCATCTAATGCACCCATCCAAACACCAAAATAATGAAGAATCTGTCAAAGTACAGCACGCAGAGCACGCATGTTCGCAAATGAATATCCACAGTAGTGCAGTGCGTAAAGGCAATTTGGGTATTTGGAGAAGGACTGTTTGTACTTTTCTATTTTGTAACCACAGGTACAGAAGCAGAGAAAAAGAAAGAAAGAAAGAAAGAAAGAAAGAAAGAAAGAAAGAAAGAAAGAAAGAAAGAAAGAAAGAAAGAAAGAAAGAAAGAAAGAAAGAAAGAAAGAAAGAAAGAAAGAAAGAAAGAAAGAAAGAAAAAAGAAAGAAAGAAAGAAAGAAAGAAAAAAGAAAGAAAGAAAGAAAGAAAGAAAGAAGAAAGAAAGAAAGAAAGAAAAAGAAAGAAGGAAAAGAAAGAAAGAAAGAAAGAAAGAAAGAAAAAAGAAAGAAGGGAAAGAAAGAAAGAAAGAAAGAAAGAAAGAAAGAAAGAAAGAAAGACAGAAGGCTACTACGGCACTACCAGTATATGTTCGGCACAGTACAAGGATGGGAGACGATTCATGACAAAGGATACCTTGATGACAAAACATGATGCAGATTTATTTGTAACCAGTGCCATCTGGTGACTAAATGTGCAACTGAATTCACAGTCTCACCACCGTACAGACAAGGTTTGGACAGAACGGGGCTACAGAATCGTTGAACGGGATGCGAAGAAAATATAGAAGAAAGATGCAAAGACGATAATTGTAGCAAAAGGATGAATAACAAAGGAAAACAGATATAGGTATGATGGAATCATCCCCCCTTTCACTCGTAATGGGTTTGTTGGTTCGTTTGTTTGTTTGTTTGTTTCTGGCTCGACAGCCCTGTGTGAGCTTAGACCTAGTCATTTTTGAGGTTCCATGATCATACTTAGGCACACACCACAGTCGGTAGGACTCCTCTGGATGAGGGATCGGCCCGTCGCAGAGACCTCTACCTGACAACACAAACACTGTACAGGAGACAAACATCCATGTCCCCGGTGGGATTCGAACCCACGATCCCAGCAAGCGCTCGGCCGCAGACCTACGCCTTAGACCGCGCGGCCACTGGGATCGGCCATACTAGCAATAAGCAGTGCTCAGAAAAGCTACGTATATTTTATACGCACGTCGGTTTTGTCACTGATTCAAACTGCATTAACAAAATAAAAAACCTACATATACAGTTTGAATGATCATCACATGCTCTAGGTTAATAAATATAACAGGATATGTAGGATTTTTTTGTAATCAATTTTTCATCTTTCCAGCGTGATTGATATTTGATATAAGGATTTTCAACATTTATCCAAATTTAATTTTAAACAATTCAAACACAGACATTGCATAAACGCCATCTGCACCTCAAATCGCTGTGAATATTATATTGTAATTATTAATACGAGACACACGTGATATTTAATTACATGAAACAGACGCGTAATTCATTTTATTATTAATACTAAATTAATTATTAATTAATTTCTCCTTTGTTTTGTTTACTTTGCCACCTGCGTGTACCTACTGTCTAGAAATTCTAGGAGCCTCAGCCTCCTGGTTCCCTCAGGGCCTGTTCAAGCCTCTATAGGGATGACTTTGCCTTTACATTTCTACTGTTTATTTTAGGACTGTGTTAGTCACTCGGAGTTTATCAAGTCAAATGGCGTAATGAATAAGCAGTGACGGACTGAAAACGATCTGGGAAAGAAGAGTATGTTATTCTACGCTAAAAGCAAGGAGATCTAACTGTGTGTAACCGTTCGTGTGCACAAAGTTTAACTTTGCCCTTTCATGTGTACCTTAGGAACACATCAAAGTAAAATTACATTCCTTGATACACCAGCTAAAATAAGGCGATATTTGTTCACGTAATTTTTAAGTAATTTCTAAGTCTTATTTTATATATTCTTGCTAATTTTGACACAGTCCGTGTGAAACATTCAGTAGAAATTAAACTTAGGACTATTTTTAATAATAATTTTTGTATTCCTTGTTACTGAATTACGTAACAGTGCATAAATTCAAGATAAAAGTTTCTCATTGATTCACAGTACCATAATGACCAGAAGTAAATAACATCTCACCCGCCTTGGGTGCATGGGCACCTATTGTCATGTCTTGACACTCAACCTGTTCCTCTGAACATGGCTGTTCAATCTGTTGCCTACGCGCCGTATAAATCGCCTTTCACTTATCATAGCGGGTTGCTGAAGGCTCCATTCCGCAAGACTCCAAGCCATACCATTCTCACTGTCCTACAATTCCCACTACATCCTACGTACTACTCCGAACATCACCAGTTACCCATATTCATCCCCTTTCAAAGGACAGTCTTTTGTTCAATGCGACAGATAACTGAATTTATCAACCATATTTAATGATACGGGCTGGGCATGTAGCATGTACGGAGGAAAAGAGAGGTGCATACAGGATTTTGGTGGGCAGACCTGAGGGAAGGCGACCACTTGGGAGACCCTGGCGTAGATGGGAGGATAATATTAAAATGGATCTTCAAGAAGTGGGATGGGGCATGGACTGGATTGAGCTGGCTCAGGATAGGGACAGGTGACGGGCTTTTGTGAATGCGGTAATGAACCTCCGGATTCCATAAAATGAGGGGAATTTCTTGACTAGCTGAGAAACTGTTAGCCTCTCAAGAAGGCCTCTGCTCCATGGAGTTAGTTAGTTAGTTAGTTAGTTAGTTAGTTAGTTAGCCAGTCAGTCAGTCAGTCAGTCAGTTAGTTAGTTAGTTAGTTAGTTAGTTAGTTAGTTAGTTAGTTAGTTAGTTAGTTAGTTAGTTAGTTAGCCAGTCAGTCAGTCAGTCAGTCAGTCAGTTAGTTAGTTAGTTAGTTAGTTAGTTAGTTAGCCAGTCAGTCAGTCAGTCAGTCAGTCAGTTAGTTCGTTCGTTAGTTAGTTATTTAGTTAGTTAGTTAGTTAGTTAGTTAGTTAGTTAGTTAGTTAGTTAGTTATATAATTTTGAGCTAAGGACTGGGAGTTACGTAAGGCTGAAGAAAGATTCATAATACGGGGTTTTCGTAAATTGTGTTCCTCACCAAATATCATCACGGTGATAAATCGAAGGAGGAAGATACGACGACAAGCAGCACTCATGTGAGAAAGACAAATAATGGATACAAGCTGAAAATGAACTCTTCTAGAAGACGCTAGAAACAGACAGGAAGATTGAAGGTTATCAAACACGTACCAGTTTCTGGTTTTGACAGATCCATCTCGTTTAGAATAATGCTCAATACTGCGTCCTGCAAACACGGCAACGAACGTTTTTTATAAACACAAATCAACAAAACGCCCAAATGCAAACGATTTGTGCATTTGTTTGGGTTTTAATTACAAATTATTGTTAATACACGGATAGGAATAATACGATTATAAAAAACGCAAACGAACATTCGGGTTCCACAAAAAAAGAAGTGATTTGGGATGTTAGGCAGCGCAGAGTGGTAATTCTGTACAGACGTTTCGGGACAACCTATTGGACACACCTTCAAGGGTCAAGAAGTGCCAAACTTGTTGGACCTTAAAGATGGGACTGATAGAGTGTCCCGAAACGTCGGTACAGAATTACCACTCTGCGCTGCGTAACATCCCAGAAGAAAAAACATCTCATGTACATCGCGGCGGAAGCTTGAAATCACGCAAGAACAAATAATTTCTTGAACAGCTACGCAACTACTAGCGTCTCAAACAGGACTCTGCTCTACGAAATAAGCTAACACAACCGACGGGGCAAGAGACACCGACCTTATCCGACACGTCCAGGCTAGGTCTGGGTGCTCTCAGATTCCTACTAAAGGAGTACCGGGGTTCTTTCATCGAGAGTAAAGCGGCCAGAGCGTGACGTTTATCACTTATCTCCACCTAGTACTGAGGTTAACAATGAGCGGAACTACATTTCCGCTTCCCACGTGCAAATTAACCCTTTAAAGACGAAGCGTATCTGTTTTATATAAGGACTCATTGCGTACCGCGCTGTAAACAGTCTCCACTTCGGTTATAAAAACCAGTCTCTTAATGTTTTATAAGGCAAAAGTTGCTGTTTGTTCTGAGATCCGTACAAAACACATAAACGCAATGTGGGCACCACGTAGAATTTTTTAATGTTAAACCTGGTGGTAAATAAAGTTACCGCTAGGCTTTAAAAGGTTAATATTTCAGACACTCCACTGTTGGCACTGCCTTTTTTCAAAGTGGCTCTGATTTTGAAGGTTTTTCCTCTTTATTATGAATACAATAGGCTCCGACTCGGTCAGGCAGTCTTCGAGGAACTGCCGTCTCTAGTGCTTGCACTGTTCACCCTCCGGATGATGGAAAAAATATATGGAGAACCGGAGGTAAGAGAACTGACAGAGGAAAACACAAGTACTAAGAAAAGAAAGCCTCCGAGTTGTTATGTGTACTACAAATCCCACATGTATTGTCCTGGAAATGAATCTGGGTCTCAAAGGCGAAACGCCATCGACTAACAGCCCAAGCCATAGGACCATGCTGCTAGTCTGAGTATCAGGTTACGTCTCAAAGCGAGGGAGGCTTTGGGAACGCACGGTGTGCTACCGCGATGGGGAGGTAACTGCCGACATGGTTACAGTCGGTGTACCGTCCCGGTAGACCTACCTAATATAATTAGCGTACATGAAGCGGAAGCGTTGAAACAAATTTGAAAAAAAAAAAAAACATTTATTTTAACCTTTTAAAGCGTAGCGGTAACTTTACATACCACCAGGTTTAACATTAAAAAATTCTACGTGTTGCCCACATTGCGTTTATGTGTTTTGTACGGATCTCAGAACAAACAGCAACTTTTGCCTTATAAAACATTAAGAGACTTGTTTTTATAACTGAAGTGGCGAGTGTTTACAGCGCGGTACGCACTGAATCCTTATATAAAACAGATAGGCTTCGTCTTTAAAGGGTTAATACTACTATACCTATGCCTATGTTTTCTAAGTTGTAAAGTTCCGACCAAAATTCTTTATCCATTTTTCCTGTCCCCCGTTGCTTGCCACATACCTCACATGTTACGTCCCCCTCATATTAATTAACATAATAATGTACTTCGAGCAGTACCGATCATGAAGCTCTTCATCATGAAATTTTCTCCATTCTCCTGTACCTTATTCTGACTTAGCTTTGACTGTTACAAACAGCAACAATTTCTCAAACACCCTCAGTGTATATAGGCCTAAGGTTTCAAGTATTTCAGGTAGCGTTGTAGATGTACGCCAGGGCTCATTTAAAAAGTTTCAGATCATCTACAAGACGGTACGGTGGCACAAGTCAGAAGAGTAGAGTATTTTGTCTTCTTTAAATATGGAAAAATTAGATTTATACCCACACAAATCTAAAACATTTTACCCTTCCATATGTAAATCCAAACACGAGCACAAATTTATAAACTTTTACACCTTTCAAAACGCATCCTCAAACACAAACTGTCATCAACATCACAAATCGTGCTCACAGCATTTAATATTATCCGGACCGTGCAGCATGATTATATGACTTGTAACTGTTTTAACCCTGTTATGTACATAAGTTGGTATAAATGGTTGATTGTGTTGGTAGTGTGTTCTGCTTAAAATCTTTCAGACTGTAAAATTTAATTTATCCTTGGGCTTCATTAACCCTTTAAACACGAAGCGCATCTGTTTTATATAAGGACACAGTGCGTACCGCGCAGTAAACACTCTCCACTTCGGTTATAAAAAATCAGTCTGTTGTATATAAGGACTCAGTGCGTACCGCGCAGTAAACACTCTCCACTTCGGTTATAAAAACCGGTCTCTTAATGTTTTATAAGGCAAAAGTTGCTGTTTGTTCTGAGATCCGTACAAAACACATAAACGCAATGTGGGTACCACGTAGAATTTTTTTAATGTTAAACCTGGTGGTACGTAAAGTTACCGCTAGGCTTTAAACAGTTAAGCACCATGACTAGAAGGCGTATGGGAAAGCAGAGGTATAGCTCCACAGACTCTTAACCTCAGCGTTACGCATTTTATTTTATTTATTTTCTTATTAACAAAATATTAATTTATGTTGTACGAAGGGTAATAAATTTTCAGCTATACATATTTAAGTAATTAAATTAAGAACTATTCTAAACCAAAAATAATGGCACACTGTTATTCATACCGCGTATTTTATTACTAATTTCCTGTCTAAAATTTTCCAACAGTACGCACCATGCATTTAAATCTATGGTGCGTACTGTTGGAAAAATTTTTATACAAGAAATATCAGCATGTCTTGAGAATACATCTTGTACCTAAAGCCTTAAAGGTTTACAGCAAGACTTAGTATCAATACTGTACATTCTTATGGCGAAGAAAAAGTCACAAAAGCTGAACACGGTACAACCCCGAGGCCAGGCTTGACGTCCCGTTTCCGATATCGATTGTTAGGCAACTTCTTGAACAACACGCGCGGGCCGGTAATTAATCCCGGTGGAATCTCAGCTCCCGATAGTCCTAGAGACTTCATTTTCTACTACAGTACTCTCTGCAGGAAACGAAATTCATCAGACAGGCGGCAATGCCTAAAGAAGACATACAGATCTGCAAAAGGTGGGGGACGTTTGGTGAATGTGGCTCCTAAGCAGAGTCGACACAATTCTGCGTCATTTCTGCAGAATAAATTCTACATCCAACAGCCACAATTTTCTTTATATTTTACAGCTTTAATGGAGTTTTATAGTCCGTGCCTTCATTTGTCTTGGTGGCTTGGTTTCCTTGGTAAGAAAGGGCTCAGTAGCAGCCGTGGATATTTATGAAGACGTACTCGTATCGCCTCCTTTCTTATGCAAATGACTGTCTGTCTTTGGACGAAACAAGAAGTTAAGTTGGGAACTGTGTTCTTTCAAAAGCTTCAATTGAAAGACGTACCAAATTATAATTTACGGATATTACAAAATTTGCTGAACTCTTTTTACGTTCTCAGCGAATAATTTCGATTTTTTATGACTTACTAGTTTAATAAATAGCAGAGAGAATTTAACTTCCTTCAGCGAATGGGGGGCTGAGGAGGATATTTGGGCCCAAGAGGGACGACGCGACAGGGGAGTGGAGAAGACTACATAACGAGGAACTTAATGACCTGTACTCATCACCAAATATTATTCGGGTAATCAAATCGAGAAGAATGAGATGGGCGGGGCATTTAGCACGTATGGGGGAAAAGAGAGGTGCATACAGGATTTGGGTGGGGAGACCGGAGTGAAGCCGACCACTTGGGAGACCCAGGCATAGATGGGAGGATAATATTAAAATGGATCTTCAAGACGTGGGATTGGAACCTGAACTGGATTCAGCTGGCTCAGGATAGGGACAGGTGGCGGGCTGTTACGAAGGCGGTAATGAACCTCCGGGTTCCATAAAATGCGGGGAATTTCTTGACTAGCTGAGAAACTGTTAGCTTCTCAAGAAGGCCTCTGCTCCATGCAGTTAGTTAGTTAGTTAGTTAGTTAGTTAGTTAGTTAGTTAGTTAGTTAGTTAGAATAAAAATTTATAAATTTTTACCAAATACATGTCACAATTATTAAACCGATGAGTACAAACGCCTTCCCACCAGAACTGGAAGCGCAAGGTACTCCCACACAGACCTCCACTCCACTATGTCTGTAGGACTACCGTTTTGCTTTAGTAGACAGGCGGTACGTAAAGAGGAAAGAAGGAAGAAGAGGCCTGTCAGGAACTGAAGCAGCGTATAAAAGAGAGATAATTAATATTGCAAAATGTCTTAACAAAAAGTATAAAGAAGACCAGATTGTAAATATTATAAGAAGCCACTACAGCAGTCAACCAAATATGTATTCAACAGTTAGAGCAGCAGCGAAGATCATAGATGAATTAAGTCAATCAAACGAGAACAATGGCATGAAACAAGATGGAATACAAAACACAAAGAGAAGATGGGCAGAGTCCTTAAAGGAAAAATGGGAAAACAAAGTAATTCACGGCCAGTACATTAGAAGCACAGATAAACATTTCATTAGCGAGGAAGACACGTTCCTCTGGCTGTAAGAGGGAGCCCTGAAGGCAGAAACAGAACGTCAAATAGTGGCAGCACAGGACCAAGCACTGCAAACAAAATACCGTGCAAAAAAAATATTGCACACAGAAACAGACAGCAACTGCAGATTGTGTCACCAATTTGAGGAGACAGCAGAGCGCATTGTGTCAGCGTGCCCAGTACTGGCAAAAGAACAACACACCAAGCGATATGATAGAGTGTGTGCTGAACTGCACTTCAACATATGCAAGGAACTGGGGGTAAAATTAGGCAGTAAACGGTGGTATGAACATGTACCGAAATCAGTAGAAACGAGTCAAGTGGGCAAGGTAACCGTATTGTGGAATGAACACTTGCAAACCGACAGAACCTTCACCAACAGTAAACCGGACATCATAATCCGGGATAATGAAAAAGGAACATCTGTGCTAATTGATGTACCAATCCGGGGAGACAGAAATGTGATAAAGAAAGAAGCCGAGAGGATTCTAAAATATAAAGACCTTATAACAGAAATACAGCGCATGTGGGATGTAAAAACACAGGTGACGCCAGTAATAATAGGGGCAACTGGAACCATTTCAAAATCCTTCAGAAAATACTTGAGCAGCGTACCGGGAAAGCACGATATCAAGGAACTGCAGAAAACAGCTGTACTGGGCACAGCACACACACTGCGGGAAGTGCTAATGTAGAAGCACAGAAGGGTTTAATATTGCAGACAGCGCTATATGCACCATTAACAGTACGCGCGGGATAGCTGCGGCACTGTGTACCCTAGAAACATGGTTTGTTTCAGGTACATGAGTGTGAATACCCTGCGTAAAGGGGATGATGATGATGATGATGATGATGATGATGATGATGATGATGATAAGAGGAAATTAAACTTAACGACACTAGAATATCTGTAATGAAATGCCATAGTAATGTTGACACCAGTTCCGTTCAATCTGGCCGATCGGTTTTAAATTTACATGGGACAACACAGAGTCCGTACCGCGCAGTAAACACACTCCGTCTCGGTTATAAAAACCAGTCAGTTAATGCTGTATAGGGAAATAATCGCTGTTTGTTCCGAGATCCACACAAAACACATAAATACACTGTGTGGGCAGAACGTGTCATTTAAAGACTCAGTCCGTACCGCGCAGTAAACACACTCCGTCTCGGTTATAAAAACCAGTCAGTTAATGCTGTACAGGGAAATAATCGCTGTTTGTTCTGAGATCCACACAAAACACTTAAATACACTGTGTGGGCGGGACGTAGAATTTGTGAATGTTAAACCTGACGGTACATATAGTAACCACTGGGCTTTAAAGGGCTACAGTCCGTACCGCGAAGTAAACACACTCCGTCTCGGTTATAAAAGCCAGTTAGTTAATGCTGTATAGGGAAATAATCGCTGTTTGTTCTGAGATCCACACAAAACACATAAATACACTGTGTGGGCAGAAAGCAGAATTTGTGAATGTTAAACCTGGTGGTGCAAATAGTAACCACTGGGTTTTAAAAAGGTTACATCGATTTCCATCACCCATGCTTTATCAAGATAAACCATAAGAAATTCTTCTTTTTAAGTCAACAATATAACATAAACCACATGATGACTTCAACAAAAAATACACTCCATAGAAATTTTACTAAGGATATCAAGATGACAACAGAGGGAAGAAAATAATGTACGGTACTGCGGAGGAAATATGTGAATTGGACTCCACGATAAGAAGGGGGTGGGGATGTATTTTGTAATGGAAGAAAATCAGAAACAAATTTTCCAGCAGGCGAAAACGGCGAGTGGAATATAAATGTTTAAACTGCGTCAAACTCTTTAGAACGGAGAGCGCTGTACAGCGGAATACACAGACATGCTTGTCACAAGCTCAACTGAATTTATATAAAAGCCGTTTCTGTGTTCATCAAACATCTATTCTTGCGCCAACACGCTATTTACCCACGTGGAAAAACAGGAGAGATATTTAAAGTTGTCGCAATATCCAATAAAAGCGACTCTTTGGTTCGTTGTGGATGAGAACACAACATATAGGGTGTTCCGGTAAGTAGTTCACATTACATTCTGCGGCGAGATTTAAGGTTATGATGACAGTTAACACTAAGTTTTCGGCCTTTCTGGTGTGACGTCATGTACGCTGTCTGATTGGAACCAACGTTTCACAAGAAGCCACTGATCGTATCTTCTACCGCGAAGAAGGATGTACCAAGTTTCTCCGAAGCACAAGCACCCATCTACCAAACTACACGTTGTCATAGTAGATAAGACAACGATGTTGACTGCCAGGCAGCATAACTTCACGTCGCATCCGCCCTGACAATTTTATGCTTAATTGACACACTCCTGGGTTATTTAAAACGATGTTCCGTCCACAGATGTTACCAAATTCGAAATGAGGACAGAGTGTATTTATGGATGATGGCACGTCTAATGATCCCAGTGTCCGCGCGGTCTAAGGCGTAGGTCTGCGGCCGAGCGCTTGCTGGGATCGTGAGTTCGAATCCCACCGGGGGCATGGATGTTTGTCTCTTGTGAGTGTTTGTGTTGTCAGGTAGAGGTCTCTGCGACGGGCCGATCCCTCGTCCAGAGAAGTCCTACCGACTGTGGTGTGTGTCTGAGTGTGATCAAGTGAAATCACAAAAACCCTCGACACCTGCTGTGAACAGGTAGTTAGAAGAGGGAAGGACCACGAAATGTGGCAAATCTAATGACTGCGGACGCAATGGTCACTGTCTAATTCAACTTATTATGTAGGCAATGTACAGGAGAAACTGAGAAAAATCACAGAAACACCCAAAGGAACACTGTTAAGTCGGCCAAATGAGCTAGCGCATGTCGCATTATTAGGACTTTAAATCCTAAGCAACGAATTAACTTGGTTAACATGCGGCTGTTAACGCGTTTTAATATAAACAAAATTACATACCGTGCATATAATCTACATTTTTCACTGGGTCACTGGAGGATTCTTGAAATATATAAAAAAAAGATATGAGGAAAACTGCGCCTTGCATTTTCCCTTCACAAGCAAATGTAGAATAAAAAATTTCAGTTTTAAATTCAATTAATTAAGGAGTTACAGTGTTACGTCCCTGACGCAGTAAACAGACCGCTCCTACTTTAAGGCAGGCCACTGTTCATAGCTGTCGTGATATATTCCAACAACCGAAGGGAAAGCGAATTACTTAACCATTTAAAGCCTAGCGGTAACTTTACATACCACCAGGTTTAACATTCAAAAATTCTACGTGGTGCCCACATTGCGTTTATGTGTTTTGTACGGATCTCAGAACAAACAGCAACTTTTGCCTTATAACACATTAAGAGACTGGCTTTTATAACCGAAGTGGAGAGTGTTTACAGCGCGGTACGGATTGAGTCCTTATATAAAACAGATACGCTTCGTCTTTAAAGGGCTAAAGACATTTCAGTTAGAGTAGGCATTTATACTAACGTATGTCGACACTGCCGGTGCCATGAGTGAATAACGGCCCACAGCTGGGAACAAACCATCAGATTGTGCATCAGACAACTAGAGGGCGAGAGCCGCCTAATTTCGTTTCATTATACCTTGATAAGACACCAACATGGAACGGCGCTTTGCTTACTGTACACAAATCCTGCTGTAACACACTTCATGTAGACCTTGTAACGATACACAGCAAAAGCAAGAATACAAACTACTGGCGTACCACATAAAAAAAACACTGCCTTTAAGAAGGCAGGCGTCTCTCGCTTGGGAGGCAGTAAATAAAAAAGGACGCAACGGGACGCCTAGTTACGAATACATAGTACGTCTGTAGATTACTCTGATGGTAGTAGTGTATAGTGAAGACGTCTTTGTCACACGCAGTGTGTCATGTACTTCTGCAGAGCGATATGACTGAATGACTGACTGACTGACTGACTGACTGACTGACTGACTGACTGACCAACCAACCAACCAACCAACCAACCAACCAAATCACTAACTAACTAACTAACTAACTAACTAACTAACTAACTCCATGGAGCAGAGGCCTTCTTGAGAAGCTAACAGTTTCTCAGCTAGTCAAGGAATTCCCAGAATTTTATGGAACCCGGAGGTTCATTACCGCATTCACAAGAGCCCGCCACCTGTCCGTATTCTGAGCTAGCTCAATTCAGTCCATGCCCCATCCCACTTCTTGAAGATCCATTTTAGTATTATCCTCCCATGTAGCAGAACGATATGACATTTGCACAATTTGACATCCACAAAGCGTACCTTAGCGTGGGTCAGAAATACGCCGCATTCGTTATTGCGTTACTATATATAAAATTCATTTAGTTGCACACATTTTGAATTCGTCTCACAGGTAAAATTATAACGCCCCTATTTTGTAAAAAGGGGAAAACCCACAAAATATCAATTTTACAGGAGAAGCAAGAGGGTGGCTCCATTTTACATAAGACAAATGCGTTGACAGGATATCCCAACCCCCCCCCAACCCCCCACGTTTATTCTGGAAGATTGAGCTGTCATCTTGTTACGTATCACAGAAGACCATTAGTTGAATGACGCGCTACACGTAACTTAATTTATCTTAAAGTGGCAATTAGTCCCTTTTTACAAAAGAGGGGAACTTAATGACCTGTACTCATCACCAAATATTATTCGGGTAATCAAATAGAGAGGAATGACACGGACGGGGCATGTAGCACGTATGGGGGAAAAGAGAGGTGCATACAGGGTTTGGGTGGGGAGACCTGAGGGAAGGCGACCACTTGGGAGACCCAGGCTCAGATTGGAGGATAATATTAAAATGGATCCTCAAGAAGTGAGATGGGGCATGGACTGGATTGAGCTGGCTGAGAATACGGACAGGTGGCGGGCTCTTGTGAGTGCGGTAATGAACCTCCGGGTTCCATAACATGCGGGGAATTTGTTGACTAGCTGAGAAACTGTTAGCTTCTCAAGAAGGCGTCTGCTCCATGGAGTTAGTTAGTTAACTAGCTAGTTAGTTAGTTAGTTAGTTAGTTAGTTAGTTTCTTAGTTAGCTAGCTAGCTAGTTAGTTAGTTAGCTAGCTAGTTAGTTATTGTATAAATTTCTGGCGACAGTAAGGATTTGGGAACTGGTAAGTATGTACTGTCAGGGTGTGGCAATCTGCAGTAAGCGAAATATGAATTTAAATATAAGCATAATTACAGCAACTGTCAATGTGTCTGTAAGTCTCGCACGCAACTGGAGACATTCATAAACGTTATCGCACAATTTACTGCTCTACTCAAGTCGCAACATAAATTCCGAATTCGTACTGGCCTGCGAGACTGACACAGGGTTGGTAACAAAATGAAGACAGTAATGCCAGTACTACAGTAATAACACAGTCCCACAGATACAATGAGAAAGGGAATGGCTTTAGAAACATCGAAACTGTAAAGAGAATTGACATCTATACAAAGCAAATGCACAGTGGGAATAGTTTCTAAACGCCATTCCATAAAAGTTACTTTGTGCAAAAACGGCAACTGATTTCGTAAAAGGCTATAAAAATCTACAGTGCTCACACGTGAACTTTGCGTTTCCCCATATGAGTCAGCGAAACGTGAAATCATAATACAGAGTGCCACGTGTGTCCATATTTAAATATATATATATATAAACACACACACAAATATATTGCATACTTTACTTTGCTTCATGCAAAGAGAAACAGGAATCATCACAGTTATGGGTGCAAAGAATATCACACAACTGCCTTTACATATATGTCGCCTCGGCTTTATAAGAATTTACACAGATTATTTCTGTATTTAATAGCTTATGCGGCTGCCACGTTTTCATTTCTCGATTTAACTCAAACCAGAAATACAACTGGGACGAACTCGGTGGCCGCGCGGTCTAAGGCGTGGGTCTGTGACCGGTCGCTTGCTGGGATTGCGGGTTCGAATCCCACCAGGCACATGGATGTCTGTCTGTTTTGAGTATTGTGTGTTGTCAGGTAGAGGTCTCTGTGTTGGGCTGATCACCTGTCCAGAGGAGTCCTACCGAGTGTGGTGTGTCTGTGATTTCGAAATCTCAACAATAAGGACGCCCTGGCTCAATAGGGCTCTCGAGACATGAAAGAAAAAAATAAAATTGGGCTGATTACAACGAATCACTATGATATGAATCAGAATACTCGTTCAGAGGAATTGACCTATCTTCAAAAAAACGTAAAAATTTTTAAAGAAAATAAAATTATTTAAAAAAATGGGATGGTGATTGGTACTTAAAAAGAGAAAAACTAGATGGGAAGTGCAAGTAGTATGATATGATTAAATGATTAAATAGATACAATTTCCTCATGTCAGCGAACTTGATTGGAACAGCTGGCTTGTGAAATGTGTCCATAAATACGGACAGATTACAGAAATCCTGAAGGGATTTATCTCGATCCTGCACACATCTTACAGACCCTACAGTTTCCGTAAAAGCCGCAGAAATTGTTGTCTGTCTCGAGATTCCAGTTCTAAGTCACCACGTCTTGAGAAGCTAACAATTTCTTAGCTAGTCAAGAAATTTCCCACATTTTATGGAACCCAGAGGTTCATTACCGCATTCACAAGAGACCACCACCTGTCCCTATCCACAGCCAGCTCAATCCTGTCCATGCCCCATACCACTTCTTGAAGATACATTTTAATATTATCTTCCCATCTATGCCTGGGTCTCCCCAGTGGTCGCCTTCCCTCAGGTCTCCCCATAAAAACCCTGTATGCATCTCTTTCATTTACATTCACAATAATATTTTAAAACTTAATGTAGTGAAATAAATTACAATTCCATGGGCCGTAACCCTAATTCTGTAATTCCAGATACTAAGGAATTTCAGACTAGTTTTTCTCACAAGCCGCAGCTGTATGCTGACAAGGCCCGTTCATGAACCTAATGCACCCTCCGAAAGACAGCCTTGGCCATTAAGAAGGAACCGGTTCTGGAAACACATCTCACGTCGCTTATCCGCTGTACTGTCAGATGGATTCCTTCCCTCGCGCCAGAACAAAGCTTGGTATACGTCCTCGCATTGCATCACACAACAGCACGCTGAGCCAAGCAGTAACGCGTCTGATTTGTATGCGGAAGGTGTCCAGTTCGACTCTCAATCTGAATATCGGTTATCGTGAGACATTTTCGTGGTTTTCCACAGTTACCTTCAGACAAATTCTGAATTGTACGTTCAGTTACGTCACAACCACTTACTTCCAAATTCATTATCATCTAATAATTCGACGGTGTAGTGTGTGAAAAACCAAAACCACAGTCACGCGAACTAAGGATAAAAATGTGAACGCATCGTTAATTACACTGCAAACACACGGTTTTTCTATGGCGCAACAGCACCTAGTGAGTCTATGGCACTGTTGAGGTTTCGACATCACACTCAGACACACCTCACTCGGTAGGACTCCTCTGGACGAGTGATCAGCCAGACGCACAGACCTCTACCTGACAACACCAAACACTCACAATAAACAGACATCCTTGTCTTGATGGGATTCGCAAGCCCAGAAATTGAGTGGCAGCATCCCCACGCCTTAGACTGTGCAGCCACTGGAATTGACAAAACACACGATTACCTGTTTCAATTAACGTCAATTAGTAAAAGCCTAATCAATAATTTTAAAAAATTAGGATCTTGCAGACCAACAACACTGCCCTACTCCACGGTGTACAAGTTTTTAAAAAGACGCAATTTTTGAAGCAAAAATCTCTGTTTATGTGGATTCTAACTGATTGCAGGAACATTTCCTACTTACAATTTGCAGAAAGGATGTCAAGTGGAAGTACGGGGTAAAAGCAAGTCGTGTTTGTGCCTGCGTCTCCTTCAGAATTACAGTCTGAATGGCTAGAGGACTAGGCTGCATGGACGGAAAGTTCCACGAATTCTTTACCTCCGTATCAACTGAGGTAGCAGGGGAAAAAACATGGATGTTGAATATGTTAGAGTAGTGTTTCCCACCCAGCCTTCCGCACACCATCCTTACTGGTTCCAAAATAATTCGTGGAAAACACATAGACTTAGAAAATTTTGCAATACCGCGAAAACTCCAAACCTTCCTCGAAAGACGCGAAAAATGCTTCAAGTTTTTATTACATACATATATATTTATATATACATGTACTTATACAAGTGGCAGCTCTTTACAAATACATTTTTGGCAGTATTTTAATAGTATTTAACCTTTTAAAGCCTAGCGGTAACTTTATATACCACCAGGTTTAACATTAAAAAATTCTACGTGGTGCCCACATTGCCTTTATGTGTTTTGTACGAATCTCAGAACAAACAGCAACTTTTGACTTATAAAACATTAAGAGATCGGTTTTTATAACCGAAGTATAGAGTGTTTACAGCGCGGTACGCACTGAGTCATTATATAAACCAGATACGATTCGCCTTTAAAGGGTTAAACTAAGCTCCGCCTTATCAACGTCTTCTGCTCCGTAAACTTTTTCACATGTGAAGATTCTTTGGCAAACGCAAAATTATTTTGGGCACTCCTCCATGGAATGACGGTTTGGAAACACTGCGTTAGTGGCCCCCCCCCCCACCCGCCGTCTGCCTACTGTTTTATTTCCTTCGGACCCCTCTGGCCTATGTTAACCAACTTAAAGCAGCTGCCTATAGCAAAGCCTACCAATACAAGAATTCGTTTAAGCAGAACAGCTAGACTAACCGACGGTAATACAGGGACGTGTCCAATGGGGAAAACGCGCTGGGATCCAGTGAGGAGTTGATATAGTGTATATGTCACCGCGATGCCTGTAATGACAAAGGTGAATGGCCACACAATACGGCAGCTTACTGTTAGCATAAAGAGAGCTGGCGATATTAATTGGATTGGCGGATGGGTGGGTCCATATCCTGTCTTGACGTCACGCTGATGGAAAATGATCGTCCGGAAATAGAAGTCAAGCCGTGCAGCCCACGCACTTAACGCAGAAAAACCCTGACTCACTAGAAGTATATTGAGCAAAGACGGGTACTTGTGTGCTGAGATCGGACACTGCGACAGCTAATTTCACAGACCCTAAACAAACACAGATACATGATAAAACTTAATATGTATGAATTATGGTAAAGGAAACTGGAGACCACAACGATGACCACAGCTGGAATTGGGACGCAAATTTTACGGACGAAGTAATTATGAACGCTCGAAAGAGGACGGACAAAACAAATCCATGTAAGTGTTTAAAATCAAAAAAGGAAACCAATTATTGTGCACTGCATGATGACATAAATGCATTTACCGTAATGTATGTACAGACACAACTGTCTGCGCATTAAATATAAAGCCAGAAAGGAAATAATACCAAAATGCGACACTTATTTCAGCACAGACGCGATACAAACACCA
>BLKM01000247.1:98434-123434 GCA_013340265.1 Coptotermes formosanus | reverse complement strand
ACTTCGGTTATAAAAACCAGTCACTTTGTTTTATATAAGGACTCAGTGCGTACCGCGTTGTAAACACTCTCCACTTCGGTTATAAAAACCAGTCTCTTAATGTTTTACAAGGCAAAAGTTGCTGTTTGTTCTGAGATCCGTACAAAACACATAAACGCAATGTGGGCACCACGTAGAATTTTTTAATGTTAAACCTGGTGGTACGTAAAGTTACCACTAGGCTTTAAAGGGTTAATAATATGCAAAGAAGTTCAAATCCGCCGCAATGCAGACACTCCACACAGGATAGCAAAACAATGTATACATGTTAACAACTTCCGTTTATATCTACCTACCAGTCTACACACTGTCACACCCATGAAAGCACTGAGGTTACAAATGACGAGTGGAAAAGGATTTGGAAGGAGGTACTCTCTGAATTAGACCGGACGTTCTAAGAAAACCTTAAAAAAATTTGGTCAGTATAAGTATTACAATCGAATCTGGAGAACTACAGTTACAGCAGCTCAGTCGATCAGTTGGTTTCCTCGTTTGTCTCTCTTGGAACAAGCTTAAAATAAAGTACTGCTCTCACTTACTTTAGTCTCCGTATAGAAGACTTTGATTTCGTCTGAGTTTGAACAAGAGTGATTTGCAATGTACCAGTCGAAAGAAAGGACTTTATCCAGCGAGTACCGCATCCAATTTAAGTAAAATCATTCTTTGCAGAAAGTACAAGCATTGTTGTTGATGAAGGCGCATTCAAAGGACATCGACGTCCGAGAGAGGTTTTTGAGATTAGCGATCTCATGTGGAAACTTAAAGGGAATCGAGCTTTAAGCCACGCTTTATTCTCGGATCCACAAGGGCTGGGGGGGGGGGCCCCGTCACATAATGCCTAAGCTTCAAAGCAAAATGCAATTAGGTAATTGACTGTTTATTTACCATTCTGCATGTTGCAATATAAAAACATGTTATGTTATCACTTACTTATATATTTATATCTTACTTGACAGAGTTGTTGGGCTCTAAGAAAATTTAGCGCCAAATAACACGAAAAAGAGAGAACACTGAATCAGAGAATACTGGGAAGGAACTGGTCGTGGCACGGCTTCACGCACTATCCGGTTGCTTCCTGGACAGGACTCGGGAAAATCACGATAGTTTTTAGTCAGGATTAGGTTTCCGGGCCATCCACCCATCCATCCATCTGTCTTTCCGTCCGTCCGTGTGTCTGTCTGTCTGTCTGTCTACTTATCTATCTATCTATCTATCTATCTATCTATCTATCTATCTATCCTATCACTCTATCTATCTATCTCTCTCTCTATCTATCTATCCTACCACTCTATCTATCTATCTATCTATCTATCTGTCTATCTATCTATCTATCTATCTGTCTATCTATCTATCTATCTATCTAATCTACCTATGTATATAATCTAGCTATCTATATATGTGTATATATATGTGTGTGTGTGTGTACATACACCTCTCGGCGAAATAATGTGATGTGGTATCTGGGTACATTCCGTAACTGCCTGAGGAAAACCACTGACACCCCAGACAGGACTGTCGCGTAAGAACTGCACTCGACTTGGGCATCTCTAGAAGCCTACCGCTTAGCGAACTTGCTTAGCTAGTCACATTCCTACTAATTACTTCAAAATAGCTTTTGTTATGCCCTGACGAAGTGTCACACTGCAGTTGAAGTTTACATAAAGGTAACACGAAATTAAGTTTCACTTTATGCAAATAAAACATCCAGAATATTAACATGTATTAGTGCATATACCCTTTATTACCCCTGCAAGTTATACCCGAATGTAGACTTATCGATCGTCCGCTCACACACAAACCAAACGGCGCATGCTCCGCGCAAACTTCCAGCGCACGTCGCCAGCTGGGGGTAGTGAACAGCTGTGTTTGGAACTGCTCGAAGTTTTACATCCTGTCGCCAGATTGCACCGTCTGCTATTCGAACTTTCCGACTTCTGTTTTGTACTGTAATCATGCATATTTATAGGACACAACTGTCTTCTTAAGTTCCTTGACCATGCTTGTAATGACATTTGTACAAAAATACCCTAAAAAATCCTTTTTTCCAACTATGGGAAGAGAGTAACAAGTGGTACAGAACTTTTAATGTTTAACTTACACCTTGCATGCTACATGACCGCACCTTTAAGACTCCTTCATTTGATAACTGTGTTACGGCTACCTACAAAATCATTTACGAGGCGCCACAATGTTCATTTCTTCCCCAGGCTCCTGTTAATTTCCCTCTTTACATACAAATATGCCCAGCGATCTAATACACCTCTGCACTGTACTTGCACACAGGAATCCTGGCTAGAAGTCACAATGCATGCAGAAGATACGATGGCAGTTCAAATCGATCATGGTTTTCCGTGGCTTTCCTCGGCCCTCAAGTAAATGCTATGTTGCTAACCAGCATCCACACAGATATGCATGCTTCTCACGCAGCCCTCCGAGGGGTACCAACATTTCGTCATAATGATGACCCCCCAAACACAAAATTCAGACCACACGCTCAACTTCTGTGCCCTGCTGCACGCTCCGACAGTCTGTCCACTTCCCATCACATTACCTTCTTCCTTTTCCAGTGTTCTACTTTGCTTCCAGCCTGCCTTTACCAGAAGGAACGGACAGCGTATCCTGGAAGCCCTCAGTGAAATAAATTTTTTTTCCCCTTTAATGTCAAAAACGTAATGCCTCTCACTAAAGCCCCCTTCCTCCTTCACCTTTCTTCTTCTTCGTCTTCTTTCGTATTTAAAGGGAATGACAGAAGACAATTCTCGCTTTCGATCATCTTCCTTGGGAGTAAAAAGAGTTAATTTGGTGATCATAAGCCAGACGATAGAACACAACGATCCTCTCCAAAATCCAACGGGATTTACAGCTAGTAACATCCAACTACAGTAACGTTGCTTGTTTTGTGTCAGTGAAACTTCACTCCGTTAGCAAATTACAAGCTATGAGTGATTCTAGTCTATCACAGCGACGAATGTAAAGAAAGCCATATTCTGAGATATGACGCCGTTTATCTGTTGTAGCTAGCTACATACTTACCTACCAAAATATACGACTTCCTATACCAACACAATGTAACATTATTAAAATGGAACGTGTATCATAATGAACCTTGGGAAGAAGAACAACATGCCCGCTGTCACTGCATTAACTGATTCACTCAGACATCAATTTTAGTTGTGCATCAACTGAGGGAAAATTTGAGCGTCGTAATTAATAAAAAAAGATGAGTCTCGTTTGAAAACTGTATGCCTATCATCGAGACCTTTCTTGCAGTGTCTGAGAAAATAATGAAAGAAAGGAAGCAAGAAATAAAAACGAAAACGGACAGAAATAAGGATAATAGAAAGACATGTGCATGCAGCAAGGGGTAAATCTGTGACTATGAAACAGGTTTGTGTTTGGTTGAATGACAGGACGTCAGTGTGCTTGAAATACAAATGCTGCCCCCAGATTCGGTGTATACATTGTTATACATATGCAACCAGAAGACAAACTTTAATTAAACGTTCGCTTGTAGGAGCCACACTGACAGGCACCACAATTTCCCTGTGTGCTGCTGGCGACACGTTTTCGAGTCCATAAGTGCGAGACAAGCAGAAACTATCAAGGACCAATACAAAAGCTACCACACTCTTGCCCTACCCTACCCTACCCTACCCTGCGTGCAGAATGTGAACCAAATACGCAAGGAATAACTGGCGTGAAGACGCAAATATTATGACGTACTGTCAATAGGCGTCGCCAAAGTAACAAATGTAAATCAAATACCCCTTCTTAACACGACTATCCCAATATGCGAAGGACACATTTTCAGAGTGCGTGAGACGATAGCGTCATAAGGGGGCGCAACCGACGTTTCGGAGAAACACACAAACCCCTCTGAAGATTGAGATAGTACGTTTCTCCAAACGCCCTGTAACTTTTTGCCAGACTACACGGTCTCTGATTCCAGAAGAAGAAAATACCCATAAGACGCTAAGGACAATACTCATAGGACGCTTAGGACAATACTCATAGGACGCTAAGGACAATACTCATAGAACGCTAAGGACAATACTCATAGAACGCTAAGGACAATACTCATAGGACGCTTAGGACAACACTCACAGGACGCTTAGGACAACACTCACAGGACGCTAAGGACAATACTCATAGGACGCTAAGGACAATACTCATAGGACGCTAAGGACAACACTCACAGGACGCTTAGGACAATATTCATAGGACGCTAAGGACAACACTCATGGGATACTAAGGACAATACTCATAGGACGCTAAGGACAACACTCATAGGACGCTAAGGACAACACTCATAGGACGCTTAGGACAACACTCACAGGACGCTTAGGACAACACTCATAGGACGCTTAGGACAACACTTATACGACGCTTAGGACAGCACTCATAGGACGCTTACGACAATACTCAAAGGACGCTTAGGACAATACTCAAAGGACGCTTAGGACAATACTCATAGTGTGCGTAGGACAATACTCATAGGGTACTTAGGACAATACTCATAGTGTGCTTAGGACAGTACTCATATAGTGCTTAGGACAATATTTAGACCACAGAGGGACAAAGGGAAGGGAGGCTAGAGAAAACTGTATTGTGAGGACCTTTGTGATTTGTTATTCTAACGTCAATGAAAACAGTGAGAATAAGATGACCTGGACATGTAGCAGGCGTGGGAGATGTGTCAAATTCATATAGAGGGATTTTCTGTAAACCTTAAGAATAAAGAGCACTTGAATAACGTAACCTTAGGCAGAGAAGACGGTAGTAAGAAAAATAAGATTAAAAAATAAATTGTGCATGTGGGCTGATTTCATTTAGCCCAGGATAGGAATAAGTGGGGAGTTCAAATGAACACAATTATACTTTACATATACAGTAAAAGATGGGCTAATTTTTAAAGACCAAACATCTATCAGCTTCTGAAGACGGACTCTGCTCAACACAAGTGGTTAATAGAAACAATTTATAACAGGGAAAATCCTGCATTGCTTGAATTTAGGGAGAGTAGGTTGATGCCAAAGCAGTTTCCGAAAAGTGCTGAAGAGAAAAGAATTTAATCTTCGGCAGCGGTACGTGAACCCAGGGCTGCCAACTCACAGTGAGACAGCCGCCTTACTGATCGTCCCTACAAGGAAAGCCATAAGTTTAAAAGCCAAGCCTTTTTATATGGACACAAAGCATCTGTACCACAAACTTAAATTCAACAGAAGGTCTCCATATGAATGCCTTTCACATGACCGAGTAAGATGGTGAAATAAAAGAGTTTACAATCGCCAAAGTAAAACTGTAATGGCTCATGTGTTACCAGGTTTCCGTCGAACTGACTCTTTTGTGTCTCTGTTGATGGGTTGCCATTTCGGGTCGTGCAGTCTGCCATAAAGTTTCCAGAACCCAGACATCAGGAAGAAGTCAGTTTTCCAAAGTCAAGGTTTTCCTAGCAATACACGTCAGCAAACAGCATTAAAAATCAATGTGTCTTTTCATCTTCTTCTTCTTCTTCTTCTTCTTCTTCTTCTTCTTCTTCTTCTTCTTCTTCTTCTTCTTCTTCTTCTTCTTCTTCTTCTTCTTCTTCTTCTTCTTCTTCTCCTCCCCTGCCATGCCATCACGTTCTTCGCGTCCTTTTCTCCCTACTTTTCTGTTCCCATAATCATGTTTCGAATTTCGCTTCCAGCAGTTTAGCTAGGAAGGGACATTAACCTTTATTGGCCAAACGGGTCGCTCATCTCCCGTTAAATGTAACGCTTTATGGACGAAAGGTAAAATGCTGTCTGACTCAGACGCAGGGACGGGCATTTAAAATGAAGGTAACACCGGCCGTAAGCAGCTACATTGCGATTTAAAGGCTGGAAGATAAGGGTTAAATACATGAAATTACGAACACTTTTCTTAACTACGCCTGACACAACAGAACACATGGCAATAACACGTGTTAACAATGCTATCAGTATCATGTCGTGTCAGATGGTACTATAACAATACGAAATACGTGGCTGTCACGTGACGGACTGCCAGAATAATCACGCGCTGCTCCACGAACTCTTCGTCTATTGTATCTTTATTCTTAGAGCAACTAATCGTTAATTTCTATCACATTGCTGTCATGTGTTTGATTTACAAAAGCACAATACTGTACCGCACTTGTAGCCTCAGCTCGTACCTAACAGAGAACACACTCAGTAGCAAGCAGGGTAAAGAGGCTCGCACTAGTTATTTCACCACTTACACACAACGGTACAATATAACCCTTTTAAAGACGAAGCGTATCTGTTTTATATAAGGACTCAGTGCGTACCGCGCTGTAAACACTCTCCACTTCGGTTATAAAAACCAGTCTGTTAATGTTTTACAAGGCAAAAGTTGCTGTTTGTTCTGAGATCCGTACAAAACACATAAACGCAATGTGGGCACCACGTACAATTTTTTAATTTTAAACCTGGTGGTATGTAAACTTACCGCTAGGCTTTAAAAGGTTAAGGTACCTACAAACTGATGTATACAGCAAATGCGGAACCAAATAGCCACAGAATTTTAAGTGCAATTCAGTTACACATCTCTAATCACACACGCACCCATTGACCGCTCGTACGGTGGCTCTTTTTATGTAGTTTTGTGAATAAGACGTAACCTCATAGTTCTGCATTTTTGTCCCAAGTCTGTATGTGTCTCATGTTACATACCTAGCTCGAATGGCCTCAATTTAAAAAAATTTCAGCATCCCCCGAGTTCCGTTATACACAGTTCGTGCTGTACCAGACAACAGTACAGATGTCTCCCTAGATAAGTTAACCTTTTAAAGCCCAGAGGTAACTTTACATACCACCAGGTTTAATATTAAAAAATTCTACGTGGTGCCCACATCGCGTTTATATGTTTTGTACGGATCTCAGAACAAACAGCAACTTTTGCCTTATAAAACATTAAGAGACTGGTTTTTATAACCGAAGTGGAGAGTGTTTACAGCGCGGTACGCACTGAGTCCTTATATAAAACAGATCTGCTTCGTCTTTAAAGGGTTAATGTACGCCCAATTAACAGCAATACTAGTAGGCAAGATGACCAGCACACTGTACGTACAGAACACATGTGAAAGCAGTAATATGCTTTGAAAACAGCATGGATAAAATTGCAAATAAAAAACTAAACACAGACTAATGGATAATATTAAAACAAAACTTTTATAAAGGGCTGTTACGGTGTGACCTGGATTGTAGTGGTTACATATAGAATGTTTATGGTAAAGGAAATTGGTGTTTCGCAATAAGGAAAACGATAACTAGATCGAACCTGATAAGACTACCCTCATCTTGGAACTACGAGAAAAGGGAGTAAATCACTGAATCGGCAATTTAAGTAGTTTGTTCCTTACGAGTTACATTTATCAGTCACGCGTTGTTACTTACTACGGACAGTTTCTGTCATCAAAATATGTAAGTGTCAGATTTGAGGTTAAAAACCGACTCACAAAACAGCTTATGACAAAGTGTTGGTAGTGCAGACCATAAGCACACTTCACAGTTGGTGATTAATGTTGTCTGAGAGAGAAATATGGCAGGGAGCCATCATCCCACCAAGTGCTACCGAACTGAAGCCCGTACGTTCCGTTAACAACTCTGCTAACAGCTGCGTCAGCAATCTTTTCACCCCCCGATTTCATTAGAAATCTTTAAAGACTAAACTAACTGTGACTGTATTTTGACCAGGCGCTGGGTTGGTGGACGTCTATTCCCCACTGTGTTCAGATTGTTTCTGCGGCCCAACTGGCGTCCCCCCCCCCCGGCCCCCGATGGTTACCGTCAGTGCCAAAACGATCGTAGCCTGCTTCTAAGAATTCATTTCCATTTAGTATTAAAGGTAGAGTATGTCTCACACACGCACACACTATTCCTGGCGTGATGTTTGCGCTTTTAAAGTCCAGCGGTAACTTTACGTACCGCCAGGTTTAACATTAAAAAATCCTACGTGGTGCCCACATTGCGTTTATGTGTTTTGTACGGATCTCAGAACAAACAGCAACTTTTGCCTTATAAAACATTAAGAGACTGGTTTTTATAACCGAAGTGGAGAGTGTTTACAGCGCGGTACGCACTGAGTCCTTATATAAAACAGATACGCTTCGTCTTTAACCTTTTAAAGCCTAGCGGTAACTTTACGTACCACCAGGTTTAACATTAAAAAATTCTACGTAGTGCCCACATTGCGTTTATGTGTTTTGTACGGATCTCAGAACAAACAGCAACTTTTGCCTTATAAAACATTAAGAGATTGGTTTTTATAACCGAAGTGGAAAGTGTTTACAGCGCGGTACGCACTGAGTCCTTATATAAAACGGATACGCTTCGTCTTTAAAGGGTTAATTATGAAGTACAGGTCACATTTACTTTACCGACACTTGTCTGCAGTTGTAAGTACGGCATTTACAAGTGTCAGTAGAGTGCAGGTACAGTGGCGGACCCCATGAACTCGATAATGAATTTTCGGGTTCATGTTTTCAGGCTTCCCCCGAATCTTAAAATAAGATCTGCAGTCTTCTGGGATTTTACGTAGCGTTGGACTGCTTCAATCTCGCAGATAGGACCGATAGGTTGTCCCGAAACGTCGGTAACAAACCACCATTCTGCGCTGTGTAAAATCCCAGAAGAGTACTGATCTCAATTATAGGGTTATACAAAATGTAAGGAAATTTAAGGAGGAGTTGACAGGTTTGTCAAGAAATGCTCTGCTGCATAGAGGCAGGATGGGTCACACTGGGAATTTGTATCTTCTCAGCATAGAAATCCGGTGCTGCTGTGGGAAAGTGAAAAAACGTGATTGTAAAAATGCAAGCACAACTAACAGGCGCATTCTCCGCAAAGAATGTACGTGTAATAAACTTCCAGCACTTAAAATTTCTTGTAATGGGAGGAAAGGCCGTGAATGTCAGCAAGATAGGGGATGAGATATGCGCTCTTCTGGGGTATTTCGCAGCGTCGAATAACCCTTTACCGACGTTTCGGCACAGCGTATCGGTTCCATCTTCAAGGGTAAAAAATTCCGAGAAGCTTCTTGGACTTCTTGACCCTTGAAGCTAGGACCGATACGCTGTACCGAAACGTCGGTAAAAGATTACCACGCGACGCTGCGTAACACCCCAGAAGAGCGCATGTCTTATCAGCATCGCGGCAGAAGCCTCAAATCAACACAAGTGATACTCTGTAGTTCCGCATGTATTTTGTTGGGAAGAGTACCGTCTCCTATTTACGTCCATGCTTTAAAAGCTGGCAACAAGAATCCTTGTCTACAACGTCTTCCCGAAACTTCCTACGCTTCAGTAAATACGTAACAAATTACTCTGTTTTAACAAAGGGAAATTATTGCATACTTTTGGACATAACATCCATAATTTTGACCGATTTAAACCCAAATTTTTTTGGTACAGTTTTCCGAAATTACATTTAGTGAAAACCCTTTCCGCAGTTCTCGAGTCGGTAAATACTTGCACATAGACGGACAGACAGCATTAGTTCAATAGGCGCTCTGCGCCGACACGAACACATTCAATAGGTCATTTATGTTGAAGTTCAGTCTCAATACAGTAATCGTTAATTTAAATGGCACTCTGAATACCCCGGTGGACTGCATTGTGCGTCTGGATGCCTGCCGCCTTTCACTGCACTGCAACAGGTAAATGTATTAGTAATTGTGACGCCCTCACAACGTGCAACTGTGTAATTAAACTACACGCACATGATCCTGGTTTTGTATTTAAACTTCCAACCTAATCCACTGTCGAACCATGGCGACTGGCATGTAATTAACTTGTGACAACAGGGCGGATTGTGCGTGTAGACAAACTCACATGATAATTCCCGTAGCGAGAACAAAAAAAAAATTGTATTGGCATGTGTAAACCACAGCGTGATAAAACGAGAGACGCGTATAAATCTCTCATCTAGTAACTCGTATACGATGAGACGTAATATACAGTTTTGCTGCCTAACAACGTCAGGGTGGGCAACTTAAGAAGAATAACATAAAAACGAATTTGATTTTAACCCTTTAAAGACGAAGCCTATGTGTTTTATATAAGGACTCAGTGCGTACCGCGCTGTAAACACTCTCCACTTTGGTTATAAAAACCAGTCTCTTAATGTTTTATAAGACAAAAGTTGCTGTTTGTTCTGATATCCGTACAAAACACATAAACGCAATGTGGGAACCACGTAGAATTTTTTAATGTTAAACCTGGTGGTACGTAAAGTTACCGGTAGGCTTTAAAAGGTTAAGCTACGGTTGTAAAATTTGGACAGTGAATTACGTATACTAAAGCAAAAGTTGTTACGTACAGAAATGAATATTTGCAGAACAGCTGCAAGAACATCTAATGTATTGAAAGTAAAAACGAAGTAGTTAAAGAAAAAATGGGAGCAGCACAAACGGTTTTGCAAAGACTGCAACATAACATGTTGAAATGGTTTGGTCATGTACTGCGCACGGGAGAGAGAGAGAAGAATATTGACTTGGTAGCCGGAAGGAAGAAAAAGAAGACGAAGACGCGAAACGAAGTTAAGAAATGAAGTGGAGAGGCTGATGAAGCAGAAGAATCCAACACCTGAAGACGCAGTAAACCGACAAATATGGGGAAAAGCGAGTGAGAACCAGCAACCGGTGGAACACTGGAAAACTGTTATAGATATATAGAAAAAATCAGACCTCAGATGGTGTTCCACGTACGTTTGGGGACATCCTACACGTTGACGTAGCTACCATGTTTCCGGACGAACGTTCCTCCATCTTCAGGGTCAAATCTTAGGCGCTGTAGATGTAGATGTGCCACGTATTACGTTTAACGCACATTTTGATACTACTGTAACGGCGACTCGATACGGGCTGGATGATAAGCCGATCGAAACCCGGCGGAGGCGAAATTTTCCGTGCCCGTCCATATCGACCCCGAGACCCACCCAGCGTCCTGCATAATAGATACAGAATATTTTCACAGGGGTAAAGCGGCTGGGGCGTGGTGCGGACCACCCCCCCCCTCACCGCTTCTATCGCCGAACTTGCGAATATGTTGGAGCTATACCGCCGCCCCCTTTTATTCCTGCACAGGAAATGCACACGGCGACCTTTACCTTTACAACTCTAACACAGAATTTATACGACACTTCGTCAATAAATTCTTCTAGGTCTTATCACGGACGTCGGCGCTGTTAATTCATTAAAATGTATGGACTTTTTTTTTGCATAGGTCCATAGAAATTTTTTTAACGTCACATAAATGTATCAAAGCAGAGCGAGAAACTCTGAAGAGAGAGCCATGTGAAAGGTTTCACTTATTTTGATTTAATGCAAATCAGCCGCAAAGGCCAAGGAGTCTAATTTGCCCATAACCTTAGGGCATCTCACAGCTACAATCTAGCCAAGACGGGAGAGGCGGAAAACAAAACTGATGCAGGGAGATATAGACGCTGCTTCTGTGAGGAACCATCAGAGAACAGCCGCAAATTCTCCTCCATACCTCAAGTCTAAGGCACACCCAGTGAATGAATCGTTGTGCTTCTTAACAAACTTTCACAACGGGCAACGTCCAAAATATAAGGGAGGTATATTTCTGTATACCAACGTCAGAACCTTTTAAAGCGGTCTAAGAATTATGTAAAAGTCACGTGTGTCGCATCATGAGAAAATCTGGACGCATTGCTTAGACAATGAGCTTTGTATTGTTCATTCCGTGCACTGTCGGTAAGCGATTCGCAACACTCAGACCAAAAACGGGCACCGTACTGTTCGTTAGATGTTTATATTACAGCATCACTTTCAAAACTGCTACATGTTTCGATCTCCAAGGGAACCAAACGAAACCAATACTGCATAAAACTAAATCAGCAAATGTTGTACACAGTAGACATAATGCGAAAAAGAGACACACCTTTAAAATGTGGAAAATTCTTTGTAGTGTAGTGTACAAGTGTATTGAATCTTCGTGTACAGTCTCTCGGAGGCAGCCTACGTAGTTAACGAAGGGTAACAAATCTACTGGTGGCTGGTTACTTCTACAAATGCGAGGATTAACCCGGTATAGCGCAGAAATGTCGAACTGAGACTGTGCGCACGTCTGGAAAACTTTCATTCACGCAGGGACACAAAAACAAGTAGCGCGATGTGTTTCATTGCACAGCATGTAAGTGATAACTCACTTGTCTCTGGCACAAAACCAAAATTTTATGTCAAAGTGTCAAGATATCACAACGAAACTAATCTCAGTACCGCAGAAATGTCTAAAAAAAACAATGCAACAAGTAACGACGAGAAGGAGTGGAACAGTCGAATTCCCTACCTTTAATGAAGTCAACTGCCATCTCCAGGCCATACGTGTCCTTGTCGCAGTCGTCCAGGATGTGTGCGCCGATCGTCACGTTTGGAATCATCTTAAGATCCCTGTTGAGCACGTCCAGAGTGTACAGCATCGTCTCCAAGGCTTGAATCCCGCCCTGCGGCATGATAGGACCGCATGTTGTGTTATCCTGCCTCTCGTGAACCATCATGAGGCCACCCAGAATCAAATCTCCCGCAACTTCGGCCGACAATTTCACTGGCCAATCCTGTTCGTCACCCGAAGCACTTCCGTTACTCGACGACACTGCAGACATATCCGAGACTGCAGTCCCAGCACCGTTACTTGCTGAGACGCTGACAGGAGTCTCCGGCGTCGATAAAACCGGTGTAGGTGAACTCAATGCCCCCTCATCTTTATCATAGTAAACAGGTGTTGAGAATTTGACGTTATAAGAATTTGAAGTACTATTTTCTTCAAAATTAAATTCTGCTGTGATACCAGAAGTTGCACGAATAGGGACAAATTCGTAAGGTATTTCGCTAGAGTTATAATAATCTGTCACCTGTACAGCACTTTTGTCACTTACAGATACGGTAGCATTTTGCTGCATGTCGCGATCTGTCGTATAGTTTTGGCTCTCCATTAAGGTACTGAAGACATCTGCAATAAAAGTGACGTTCTCTGAGCGACTGTGCAAGGAGTTAGTTCCCTCCTCACTTACAGAATTACTACGGTTTCGGGTTAATGTAGAAACTCCTTGTAACGCGTTGTCTGTTAACTCAAATTTTTTATTCTCTGAATAAGTAACAGATGTGCCATTATCGTCTCTAGAAATACCTCTGTGAGGGCCAAGTGTTATATTTTTCCCTGAAGGCTGTGACGTGTCACTACCGTCTCCAGTTTGCGGGTGTAGAAAACTAACATCTAACGACAAATTTTCAACACCTTTTGTACTATTATTTTCAAAATCTCTCTGCTGCTTATTTCGAGCATTAGTTTCATTTGAATTTAAGCTTTCCGCGAAACCTGATCTAATTTGATCACTGTCTAACACGAACGCATTAACGTTGTTACTGTAAAGTCTTGACAGCTCAGCGTCTCTAGTTTTAAACACTCTTAAACTTTCCAGTTTTTCTCTTTGTGCTCGTGAGGACATAACACTGTCCTGTTCCACCACTGAAGGACCGCTAATTCTAACATCGTGTTCACCAGCAGTGTTGCCGCCACGCCAATCAGAACTCACTGTTACATTACCTCGAATGCTTGCCTTCAAAGTTTCATTATATCGTAAATCGTGCTGCAAGTTAGCTGACACAACATTTGAATCGATATTTGTACCGGAAAGAAAATCGATATTTCTCGCTACTTCAGCCCTCCGTGCATTTCCCGCATTATTACCCTCACCTGTATCTACCCACGATTCGTTGATTTCACTACCTGCCAATTCACATTCTATAGCGTCTTCAACCTCAGAATTTAAAACTGTTACATCCGAAACACTTTTTACCACTTCAACGGTATCGTCGACTCCGTTCTCCGCAGCTACAGCACTTTGGTTTGCGAACTCACTTCGCTGATCCTCAGAATAAACCGCACTGTCGTTCAGTTCCACCAGCTGTGTGGATTTCACTGCACCGAAAATCTGTTTCGTGATTGAACCATTGTTATTGTTGTATTGACGCATCTCGTTTACTGTTTCGACAAAACTGTCGGGCGTTTCACTCACCCTACCGTCTGTATTGATTGAACTCGATACAGCATCCAGTTTTTCGTCGCTTTCTGAGGCTGCTAAAAGCAGACTCATAACGTCTCCATGGATATTAGAGTTCGCAGTATTATTAATGCCCAAGTCATTTGTGCTGACACTCGTAATGACACCGTCATTCATTTCAGTGACGACATTGAAATTTGGTCCGTGCTCTCCCTCAGGACTCCATTCATTCTTTGCACTGTCTCTGCTGTTAATTACTTTAATGTGCCGTTCTAAGCCTGATGTTTCATTTGACACTTCATTCACCTGCGTATGATCGCTGCTGTAGTTTACAAAAGGACTCATATTGCTTGTGAAATTTGAGATTAATCTGTTAGTAGAGAGGACGGCCTCCTGAGAATTGTTACTGCTTTCTCCATATAACGCTGGCGTATCCCACCGCTCGTACATTTCCGTTGAATTTGCAGAGCCTGAAGAATTTGAAAATGAAATATTTTCCAAATCGTTTAATGGCCATTTGTCGTTCTGAAAGGAATTGTTCGCTTCATTTGCTTCTGGAAGGGCTTGTGGCAATCTCAGTGCTTTCCTGGACACCTTCTGTGATTGTGATTCGAATTTCGAATGTTTCTCATCGGGGTCTCTCTTTCGTTTCGTGATGGAAGGTGCTGTGACTGCTCTTACATCTTTTTTTAATGATTTCTGGTCTGACACGGTTGATTGTTTCAACTGGTTAGTAACCGCGTGTGACAGCGCTGCTATCGTGTGGAAGAAATACGGCGAGGTTGTTCTAAAACCGGAAAGTTTCACTACAGAAGTACTTTCCTGTTTTCTATTGGCCGTTACGCTATTCACATTTGACATGGGATACTGTTGTTGTGACACAAGTAAATTGTCACTATCCACAGACACTGTGGTGGGAGAATTCGAAATGTCTATTGCTGTATCTCTTTGAACTGTGGTATCTATCGGTGGTACATGAGACACGGAATCGTGAAGGTGATCATGTTTATCCTGTCGAATGAATTTGCGTGATGTAACCGCTGCGCACGTGACTGTCTTCACGTCATGTGTTAGTAGCATCACAGCCACAAATGTTAACAGTTCCATGAACATTAACCAACCACTCGAAAATTTATACACAGCCTCCACCATAGTGAGACGTGTCACACACTTCGGGAAGTTACTTCCTGAGAAACATCAACGCATAATTCTTGGAACTTCTTCGTACAACTTCTTCTTGCATTTGATTTCCTTTGTGCCGAAGACAAACGCGTCGCGCCAGCGTCATCTTTGCATCAGAAGGAGTTCCTCTGTCTGAAACAATAAAAAATAAAATTACAATATTTCCTTACACATATGTATTAAATAAATAAAGTAAATAGGGCGTAGATATTATATTTTAAGGTTCGTTGAAATTACGAAAATCGTTTTGTGATTTCGTAATTTCGGAGCAACCTACTGGAAGCAGAGGGTTTGTCCGAAACTTCGGTTAACAACCTACGAAATTTAAACTGTCACAACCCAGAAGACAATAATGTTAGAATGTAATTACTTATTTTTCTTTTCGTAACGAGACTGTATTAACACAAATACGAGCAGTCAGCGCCTCTGGCGGCAGAACAGCTGTGGTCACTACGTTCACCATGAACTCATTGCGACTGAGAGGGGATTCTGCTCATCTTAGTTCAAGATAAATGTCACTGCCAATTGTCTATAAAAGTGGGAGTGATTAGGGGTCCTGCAGGTACCGATTGCCCCCAAATAAATATTTACAAATTTTCTTATGTACAATAATTTTGTATTAAATGCGTTGATATGTTCACACGAAAATACAAATTTTTCATTGTAATAGAACCCCATCTTTACAAATTTACGCGATGTGGAGAAATTATTATTATTATTATTATTATTATTACTATTATTGTTATTATTTCTATTATTTTTAGTAGTAGTAGTAGCAGTAGTAGTAGTTTTCGCTAAAGTGTTACGAAGCTTAACCCTACTCATAATTACAGATTTTACCCAATTAATTACAGTCATTGAAGACAGAAATATGTACGCAATTTGGTATGTTCGAAGCATTTCTGTCATTGACACCTTGATTGAAATGCCTTCTGTCAGGTTTAAAATTTTCAAAGCCCTTAGAAGCGTCTCCGACATTTCTCAGTTTCTGACAGGGCTACGGCAGTATTGCCACACGCTTAGCGCTTGTGGAGTAATTTAACCTTACATTTTGCTGAAGTTCTCAATACGAAGACATGTATTGCGAAGCATTAAACCTACCTCCACAGCACGTAGGTTATTTCGTGGCGAATTCAGTACGTCGAAAAACCGACCTCAGGTTAAGGTCATTACATGTATCGTGTTTAAAAAAGCAGATTATATCAATAAAATTAATATAATGGCTCATTGAAAAAAATTGTTATGACACTGTTTTGCTTACCTAGCTATGACCTACACGGCTTCACATTCCGAACGTTTCTAAACTTGATAGCCACCGTAAAAATTTAGAATCGCTCTTCACTAAATCGCAGCAGAAATTTCCAGCAATTCAAATGCAATCATCTCTGCTGCATATTCGCGTACAATTACAAGTAATTTCGCCATTCAAATTAATTTTTACAAATGTCCGGCAACAGTTTTATTGAACAAAATTACAGTGTGTCAGTGATGAAATTATAAACCAAAATGGGAATATTGTAGACTCAACTGCACTGCCAACGTATGAATTCGCGATACAAAATCAGAGCGCTTTATTAATTAAATATTCCAAAACTGTGCGTCAGTCCACGGCACCTGACACAACTTCCAACAGCGTTCACTGCATTTCAGTTTCGGTTCTTTTTGGCACGTCAACTGAAGGAAGGTGTAAGTCTGAAATACTTTTGGACTGTTAAAGACGAAGCTTATCTGTTTTATATAAGGACTCAGTGCGTACCGCGCTGTAAACACTCTCCACTTCGGTTATAAGAACCAGTCTCTTAATGTTTTATAAGGCAAAAGTTGCTGTTTGTTTTGAGATCCGTACAAAACACATAAACGCAATGTGGGCACCACGTAGAATTTTTTAATGTTAAACCTGGTGGTACGTAAAGTTACCGCTAGGCTTTAAAAGGTTAAAGACGAATCGTATCTGTTTTATTTAAGGACTCAGTGCGTACCGCGCTGTAAACACTTTCCACTTCGGTTATAAAAACCAGTCTCTTAATGTTTTGTAAGGCAAAAGTTGCTGTTTGTTCTGAGATCCGTACAAAACACATAAACGCAATGTGGGCACCACGTAGAATTTTTTAATGTTAAACCTGGTGGTACGTAAAGTTACCGCTAGGCTTTAAAAGGTTAAAGACGAATCGTATCTGTTTTATATAAGGACTCAGTGCGTACCGCGCTGTAAACACTTTCCACTTCGGTTATAAAAACCAGTCTCTTAATGTTTTATAAGGCAAAAGTTGCTGTTTGTTCCGAGATCCGTACAAAACACATAAACGCAATGTGGGCACCACGTAGAATTTTTTAATGTTAAACCTGGCGATACGTAAAGTTACCGCTAGGCTTTAAAATGTTAAGAAGGAAGTGTTAACCAACATGCAGAAGCCCCTCACACCCTGTCGATGTCAATTACGGTTTACACTGTACGTTCCTAGCACTGTCCGTTAACCAGTTCACAGCATTCAGGCAAACAAAACCCACGGCAGGTACTGTGCCTTAGACATTTACATTACGGTATCACATTGAGCATTACTACATGTTTCGATCCCAAAGGAATCATTATCAGGGAATCCAACCAAAGTAACACCGCATAAAAACAAAACAGAAACCTTTACACACAGTATAAACATGTAGAAAAGCTGAACAGTTAAAATGAACGCAATTTTTGTGGTATAGTTTTATTTGTATAAGAGTGGCGGCATCCTGGTGTGCAGTATCTCGGAGGCAGCCTACGTACTTAACGAAGGATAAAACAGTACTGTGATACCGTTCACATGGACACCAACGTTTAGAAAAGCTATTCTGCCTCCATCTTCAGGGTTCAATTAGGATATCATGTAATCTTCAGGAAACATTAGGATAGGTCCCGTATAATGGAATATAACCTGTACACACCCCAGCAGAAGGAAAGCAGAGTTAGGAAGAGCTATGGATAATTTGGCTTGCGAACGTCGAAAGTGAGGAATCCTTGATCTGTGCTATTCTCGAATATTACACAATGTCGAATGATAATCGTTTACCGACGTTTCGGAACAACGTATCAGTTTTTTCTCATTTTCTTAGATTTCTTGACCCTTGAAGATAGGACAAATACGTTGTCCCGAAACGTCGGTAAATTATTACAATTGGACGCTGCATAGTATCCCAGAAGAGCTCGGATGTCATCAACATGGCGCTGGAAGCCTGAGATCACAGATAAACAAACCGTGCCGACGAAAAAGAAGAACAAACTCTTGTATATAGGCATACAGGGTGTTCCTAGGACTCTTTCTTAGGGTGTCCATACGAACTTCATTGATTTGCGTGTTTTTGCAGAACAAAAGCCAAATTAGGCACATAAGAACGTGGGATAATACTATTATTTCTGTATCTACATAAAATTGGGTGGTAAATCGTACAATAAATGAAATAGACCGAGAAGTTATGGACACCCTGAATCTAGTTTCTAAACCCTGCTGCCATTAAGTAAAGACCCAATGCCTTGTTTGACTTTCCAGTACTGTACACTTAAAACAAATACAGTGCTGAATCATGCGGGCTTAGGGACTGACTGTGCACAAGGCACACAGATATTCGGATAAGACAATTTGCAAGTCAATGAAGTGTAATCAAAATTAATTTTGAGTGACAGTAGAGTTTGTTACGTTTCTCAAGTTGCAATATACTAGAATATCATACAATTAGCATTGAGACGCACGCTTTCTAAAGTTGTGTTTCCCCGCATTCCCCCCCCCCCCTTCACATTCTGACATCAAAGTGGCTTTCCTTTTCCCACACTAAAAAAGAAAACCGTTTTCCGATTTTAATCAACTCTGTAACAAGCCAACTGTGTCTGCACTTTCTGCTCAAAGTTATAACAGCACCTCCTTCAAAGTATACCTCACCTAAAGCATACTTCAGTTTCGCTTTATTTGCTACCTACGCCCTTAACCTCTCTTCTACCTTCATTTCTTACTTTTAATGTTCCTTCAACATTTACACTTCACAATCTAACATGTTACGTCTTATCGCTTCCTCTATCCGCTTCTCTTCTTCTCTCCTCTCTCCTCTTTTAAATTTACTTATTCCTTTTAATCTACTGTGTGGAAAAGTCTGTCGAGGCCACAGGCAAAGTCGTGAATGTTTGGCATAAAGTACCTCCACAAAAAGTTTTCGATTATCTCTGTCACCTTACTTTCGCATGTGCCTAACAGATGGCAGGGGAATGTCCTTTCCTTATCATTTACCAAGCGCTGTGTTAGTTACTTCCAACACACAAAGAATTCTTTACGTAGGAATGAACAGAGCTCAGCAAGGCTGAACACTACAGGACGGGCGGCGTCCTCGGCCGTTATACAGCAATGACGTCATCCTCTCTACGGTGAACAGTCCCGCGATAAACACCCTGTATATTATACATTGTTAACCTTTTAAAGCCTAGCGGTAACTTTACATACGAACAGGTTTCACATTAAAAAATTATACGTGGTGCCCACATTGCGTTTATATGTTTTGTACGGATCTCAGAACAAACAGCAACTTTTGCCTTATAAAACATTAAGAGATTGGTTTTTATAACCGAAGTGGAGTGTTTACAGCGCGGTACGCGCTGAGTCCTTATATAAAACAGATACGCTTCGTCTTTAAAGGGTTAATATAGACCATTTGAGGGGGGTTTGTAGATCTTATAAGCGGATTCATTTTTAAGCTGTACACCATGCTGTTACTTTTCGTTCTTATCCGTATATTTCCAAGAAAATGGGCGGTTGCTAAACGCACAACGCACATATCAATGACCATTCTACGCAAAGAAGCACACCACTTAAATGCACAAAAGAGGGTTAAAATTGGGCTTTTTTCTGCAGCGTTTCGAAAATTCTGACTAGCCAATAGATATTTGAACGAATCTTGTCCACTGAAGGTTTTATCCTTTCTTATTAATCAACTTCACTTCTTTTAAATCTTCAAGGTAAGACCAAAGTTCACCCTACAAAAGGTCATGAAGGCCCAGAGGGGTAGTGGAGGTATAGCTCTACTCTTTCTTTAATATCGGAGCTATATGTGGGTGGGTGGTCAAATTCACGTCCGTGCCGCTTTACCCCCGAGAAAGGGATCCGACACCCATTGTATAAGGGGATGGGTGGGCTATGGGACCGCTTTGGAAAGGTGCGGAAAACCTCGTCCCACACAAGATTCGATCCCCGGACTGTTCAGCCGGCAGCGAGTCGTTATACCGACTGAGGCATTCCGGCCCACATCTTGAAGGCCGAATCTCACAATACAGGCTTAGCCTAGCAGTGACAGAAGTCGACCCAATACGTCGCAGACGTTTGTGTAACACGTGGCATAGGATCGCCTCTCTCACATGCTACAGGGATCGAATTTCGGCCGAGTCATTGAGTACTGCAACTGCTATTGTTCGTGGTTTTCTCTAGTCTCTCCACCTTAATACCGTGAGTCTTCCTCGATTAGGCTACGGACGCTTCCGTCCGACTTATAATTCGTCAATCAATCGTAACATTCTATGCCATATTTTCGAAGAAACCGACAGAATCTTAAAATAAACCACGAAATATGAAGAAATGCAAAGAGTACGGTATTCCTTTCAACGAACTCGTCCCTCGCATTCTTGGTCATCTTTCACTGCAGCTAAACCCACATGTCTTAACGCACTGTGCAGGCCATTAAAACCTCTTCTTGGTTTTTTTTTTAGTGTCACGGCCATATTAGGGTTTAACACAATTAATTTCAACCTAAGGAAGCTGTAAACCCTTCATGGCTGTACTTCTAAAGACGTGATAACGCCTATTCTCGCAGATCGGCACCTATCTACCGAACTACACGAACCCTATCAAGGAATACGAAGTAAATTAAGTTTAAGGGAGCCAAAGAGAGAGAATTTAGAGGCATGAGCGTGTATGGAGAGAAAGAGAACACAGAACACAAGATACTGCGTGGTGTAAAATAAAGCTGGATTGAATGAAAAAATTCGTGTGTTTTTATTTTATACCTTACAGTGCGCTGTGTTACATACATATGCTGTTCCTCTGTATACGTTCAGACAACTCCCGGCAGTTTCTGTATGTAGCCTTCAACTCTATTTATCCCGCCTTCGTCTCTTACGCTTCTCGCTTTACAATAAAAATATAAACTGCTCCATTTTATTATGTTTTCGTCAGCAACATACTGACAAAAGCCCAGTACAAACAGCTTGAAACTTGCACTTATAAGTTAACCTCTCTAACATTTTAACACATTTCTTCTCTCACAAAATATTTCTCTTCCACCGTGTTTGCTGCCCCTCTTCTCTGGTTTTCCCTTGCTGTTTTACAAAGTTCCGTACTTATTCGACCTTCATTTCATTCTCCCTAGCCTTAATTTCCCCTTCTTTCTATCTCTGATAATTTCACCTTTCCACTCCTTTTAAATCCATTTATCACTCCAACACATTTCAAGGCTTTTTTCACCCCCCATATAGCAATATATCTTCTGCTGACTTTAGGCTACTTCTTCCACGTGTTTACTCAGGTGTGTTCTCCGTCTTCCTTAATTCATTCTCAAGTACTTCTTGAAAACATCTCGGTTTTTCCACCTCCATTTTCTCATTATTTGCAACTTTCCGTCACGGCCCTGTGGTAAATACGCAGACTACATTGTAATGCAGACACCTGGCTTGCCTTTTCCCTCTGCTCTCGTTTGCGACAACATTTCAGTCCCGCGCGTAACGTTAGAAGTCACAGACTTGGTTCACGTACTTACTTGAACACAATTTAACTTCGTGGTCTCTTAAAAATGGCACCCACTGAGGGAACAAACCCCTGTGTGTCTGGACTGCAAATAGCACGTCTCTTCAGATGCTTCTTCCTCCAAATAAAGCAAGTGTCGCGCTGTCATGTACGGTACGTCACATACATTACAAATGACGCCCGTCTCCTAAAGCCAGCAATTGGGAATGTAGTTTTCTTCAAAACGAGTTTCACGTGGGCACAACTTGGCAATGTATATTTGCGCTCTTAAATTGATGTTGGGGTGATTTTAAGGTTTAAAAGCAGGCTATGCAGGCGGAAAAAGATGTCAGATAACAGATTTCTAGAAGTTCTGGCGCGTCAGATGGCAAGAAAGAAACAATATTTCATATTCACAAGAGGTGAAGCAGTCCGTGTCCACGCGGCGAAGGCGTACAGGGCGAGTGGGTGTACGCATAGCCATTCATGTGCATTGGTGTCTCGTTATTCTTGCCAAATTTTGTCCAAAATCAAAACGTGTCTACAAATTTCGCCCAAAATCAAAACGTGCCTACAAATTTTGTCCAAAATCAAAACAGCTTCTACAAATTTTGTCCAAAATCAAAACCGCTTCTACAAATCTTGTCCAAAATCCAAATGTGTCTACATATTTTGTCCAAAATCAAAACACGTCTACAAATTTTGTCCAAAATCAAAACGTGTAAACAAATTTTGTCCACAATCAAAACGTGTCTACAAATTTTCGTGAAAGTTGTCTCGCGTAAGTAGCTCTGCTTCATTCAGGCCGAGAGACACGACAAGGCTGGTAGCAGCCTTTCGTAATTGCTTTGTGAATGCGTATAACGAAAGATATTTTATTCCCCAGTAAGACTTTCATTAGTGTGTTTATTTTATTTATGTGAATGCTTCGTAACAGGCTTAGGTAAAACCATACCCGGCGTTCTTCCAAACTCTTACTTTTCATCCGGTGTAACTCAGCGTTGGTTGGACGATCACTAATCATTTACCGGATTTTTTTCGTATTAATTCCATAATGGCCCCGAGCCCCACCCCATGGTTACTGACGTTTCATGCTTGCCTTCGTTTCGCCAGATTCGAACTGAATTGCGGACACAGCAAAATATGACACATAAACTTGTGGAAAACGTACTAATCAATTTCAGATTCAAGTCTTCCGCGAAATGACGCCGTACCATTTGGCCAGTAGTTTCCAAAGTAACACGTGATCATAAGACACACAAAGTTGTCTCCGTCCACTTCATGAAACACGCAGAGGAGTAGACCTATTATTCAGCGGTGGGAGATCAATTTCACGCCCCGTCTGCGTTTACCCCCCGTTCAAAAACCTCCGCTACCCATTCAATATGAAGTCGAGCCGGTTTTCACGATTATGAGAGGAAGAATGTCTATTGCTAGTGATGGAATCCGAATCCCCAATCGCCCAAATCGTAGCGTAGTCACTGTACCGACGATTATATCTTGGCTATCTTTCGAAGGAAAACGGTGTCTTCAGAACGTCAGTATCAAGTCTCTAACGTGACAGCGTCACGTTTCTGAAAAACCTAACCTTCAGCAACAGCCCTCAGAATATCTCAGGTGTCGTAATCAAACTGAATGGGGTAAAGCAGCGTTCCTGTGTCTTGATCGAATAGCAGACTTTCTTCCCTCGAAATATCCTACAGACATCCCATAGAAATTTCCAAACAATGTCTAGTGTAACAGAATTTGACTGCCTTTTACACAGCAAGACACTTGAACTGAAGTGATTTCTGTAAATAGATAGTCTACGCAAGTGTGATGTAGAATATCAAACATGGCAATTACATGAGAACTTCACGTCATATTTTACAAAAAAAATGAAAAGAGTCTTTAGGCGTTTACATATCAATTTTTTGAAACACTGATGTTTCATCCAGAGTCGTATTCTCTTATACACATATTGCACGACTAACTCCACATTCTACACAAACTAAATTTTGGCACGGATTGCAGACAATGAGGGCACAGAGAAGAGAATCTATCATCCAACGTGACACGTGACACTATGTTAATAAAACTACAGACGTCAATTGCAAAAGAATTAACTTGCAATTCAATACCAACATTGAAATTAACTTTCTCTCTACCCTTACATAGAAATAAATTACTTTCAAATCTCTCACACAGATTGGAAAATGTCATAAGATTATTTTCCTAGCATAGGAACCGCAAGAGAATTCAGTCGATGTAATTCAGTGGACGTGGGACAACTCGTTATCGGTTTCAGTCTGTGAAATCAGAAAAAAGCATTTGACAAAGGTTTTTACCTACAGATTAACACCGCAAACTGTAACAGCACGTAGCACCTGTTTGTCACGCGCCGGCCTTTGTACTGAAATTCACAGACACTGGTACACGGTGTTTGTTAGGGACACTTTGTGGAAACAATTCGGTATATAAGGAGAGCGGCAACATCATTATTAATGAAAAATGCAAACTTCGCAAGAAATTATATGTAACATATGCAGTTGGAAAACAGTTTTCACTGTATGTCACAGGCAGGCGACTCCCTTTAGAGACAGAATATTTTCTAACGTTATGAGGATTAGTGGTGAGGGCAAACCACCAGTGTTTGCATGTAACTGTCAATTTGGTCACACAGCGGACTCAGGCCTGAAGGAAATCGAAACGGGAACCAGGAAACACAGTACCACAGTACATCAGGCTGTGTTATACACAGTACTAAAGTACATCGGGCTATGTTATAGACAGTACTACAGTACATCAGGCCACGTTATAGACAGTACTATAGTACATAAGGCTGTGTTATAGACAGTACTACAGTACATCAGGCTGTGTTATAGACAGTACTACAATACACAGTACCACAGTACATCAGGCTGTGTTATAGACAGTACTACAGTACATCAGGCTGTGTTATACACAGTACCACAATACACAGTACCACAGTACATCAGGCTGTGTTATAGACAGTACTACAGTACA
>BLKM01000247.1:59583-93524 GCA_013340265.1 Coptotermes formosanus | reverse complement strand
GTTAGTTAGTTAGTTAGTTAGTTAGTTAGTTAGTTAGTTAGTTAGTTAGTTAGTTAGTTAGTTAGTTAGTTAGACAATAGTAGTGCGTTAATACAGTCACAGCAATCACAGGTACTTTGCAAGATACTGAGCACAACAAACAGTGAATAATATTTTTCTGCACTTGAACAGGTTTGTAACCAAATAAATCACGCTCTCTGCTTCAGGTGAGTCGAAGAATGCCACACTTCAACTTTCCTTAACTTCAGGCATGTGGACAATGTCTGGTAACTTTAATTAATGCTGCAACTTGTTTCTCAGGTCAAAGGTTAACCGTCAGGAACGGCCGACTAGCTAAGGGCACGGATTAGTTCAGCACACACAACAAGGGTCCTTATGCAAATATGGCCGAATTACACTACATAACCAAATAACGTGGGAATACGTAATGGATAACTGCTGTAGTGCGCTTCATCCTTACTCTAATCCACTCTTCGCCATGAATTGGCTTCATGTAGCAAGGTCCTTCTTGGAAAGCTGATAGGCCCTCAGCTGATTAAGAAATTGTCCACCTTTCATGCAAGACTCCAATACATCAACTACAAGAAGTCATCACTAAGCCATTTTCCAGCTATTCTAATCTAGTCTCAACAATCATGTCTTGTTCCTTTAAATTATACTTTAGACCTTTCAACGTTAAGACAAAAAAGAAGAGTTCTGCAAGAGAAATGTTTTTGGAAAGTTGCAAGGCTTTGCCCGTTTGTCCTTCTGATAAGAACAACACCTAGATAAAGATGAGTCTGAAGCACTGGTGGAATGATACTGACTCAGAAAAATCTAAATACTCGAAGAAAACCTGTCTCAGTGTCGCTTTGACCACCACAAATCCCACATGGACTGTCTCGGACTGAAACCTGGCTTCCGCTGTGACAGTTCGGCGACTAACGGCAAGAGCCATGGAACGACCTTAAATGCTAAGATGTAGTCGGAATTATGAAGATTCAGTCCCTACCGCGCAGTAAACACTGTCTAGCTCGGTTATAAAAACAAATCAGTTAATGTTGTATAGGGAAATAATCGCTGTTTGTTCTGAGATCCTCACAAAACACATAAACACACTGTGTGAGCAGAACGTAGAATTATATTTAAAGACCCAATCTGTACCGCGCAGTAAACACATGCCGTGTCGGTTATAAAAACCAGTCAGTTAATGCTGTATAGGGAAATAATCGCTGTTTGTTCTGAGATCCACACAAAACACATAAATACATTGTGTGGGCAGAACGCGGCATTTAAAGACCCAGTCCGTACCGCGCAGTAAACACACTCCGTCTTGGTTATAAAAACCAGTCAGGTAATGCTGTATAGGGAAATAATCGCTGTTTGTTCTGAGATCCACATAAAACACATAAATACACTGTGTGGGCAGAACGTGGCATTTAAAGACCCAGTTCGTACCGCGCAGTAAACACACTCCGTCTCGGTTATAAAAACCAATCAGTTAATGCTGTATAGGGAAATAATCGCTGTTTGTTCTGAGATCCACACAAGACATATAAATACACTGTGTGGGTAGACCGTACAGTATTCGCGAATAATTTTCAGCAACCCTACATATAAACAAACCAAGCATTTTTATGGAAGATTTTAAACAATAGTGACAGATTTTCTCCCAGGTGATGGACCGACAGGGCCCAAAACATGTAGGGGTAGAATGTTTTTAAATATGTTACTATGCACCTGTGATACTTAAGTGCATTTTTTGGGTAACAATAAAGAAATCTATTTATAACGCACGGTACGGAAAATACAGCACTTGCCGACCTGTTGCAGTTAAATAACATACCTGCGTGCAGAATTTACTGAACAACCAAAAAAAACTGATCTACCTAACTTGGCACAAATAAAGTAACTACATCCATATCGCACATTCCCTCTAGAGATGATGCGAGTCTCAACTTTCCTGGATATTCTCGACCTTTTAACGTAAGGCGAAGTTTCCCTGCAGTTTTTGCAGCAGTTCTCCACTAATGCACACACGTTTGCTTCTTTGCCTGCAGTTTATCGAGCGACGCCGTCAGTAAAGGGGACTGTACAGCCTCGAATGATAGGATGATGGCCAAAAACGTTGGAAAGGATACGAATGACCTTAAATTAAGGTACCAGTCGCCAACACATATGATGACGTTTTCCTTTTCGAAATTTGTACCTAGTAAAGAAACAGATCCTTCTCCCAACGACTTCATTATTCACCCGAAATAAATGCATTAACCTTGATGAGGGAAGCAGAAAGTTCCTTCGAAACGTCAGAACAAATTTATACTATAGTGTGTAAGAACAGAAAGGTCCACGAGTTAACACAAAGCAACTATATACCACGGCTAGCAGACAGAAGTGCCCCCAGTGAGAGAACCTTACAACTGCAGTTACAGGCAAATGTACTCGCTGGATCTTCCAATTGCAATAAAACATAAATACATTTGGCGACGCTGCTGGCTCAGCACGAACTACCTTTATTTCGTTGTATGCTAAGCCCTGGCCCTGGGGGATATCATTAGGAAACGTTCAGACGAAACCTCAGTAATTCTCAACATCATTTGTTTTACTCCTGCAGGGTAAAACGGACAGATTCACGTCGGTGAAAATGTAAATCCTGGGCCGAAATATGAATTTCGCATAGTTGTAAAAGGGACCCTTCATGACATGAACAAAATAAATTATATTTCATTGTTTTATAAAGAGTTTATATTCAAATATGACTAAATCCTATAAGAATAATATATAAAAACAATTTCATACGATGAATGCCATAAATTCTTCGGCAAACATTTCCCGCAGTTAACCCTTTAAAGACGAAACGTATCTGTTTTATATAAGGACTCAGTGCGTACCGCGCTGTAAACACTCTCCACTTCGGTTATAAAAACGAATCTCTTAATGTTTTATAAGGCAAAAGTTGCTGTTTGTTCTGAGATCCGTACAAAACATATAAATGCAATGTGGGCACCACGTCGAATTTTTTAGTGTTAAACCTGGTGGTACGTAAAGTTACCGCTAGGCTTTTAATGGCTAAATACACACGTTCGTCTAACGATGTCACCAAAACAGCCTAAAAGCCGGGCGGGTGGCACTACAACACACTAATTTAATCCAGTACGATATGAGTTATGACAGAGCTTTAAATACTAATTTCTTCTAAATAGAGCATCTTTGTAATATCCAACCGCTTCACGTACATGACACACCACTCTACCAAACCACACGGCATCACAGTACAGAGGACGGGAGTCTTGAAACACGCTGATAAATACACAACCCATATTAATGTGTGTGTGTGTGTGTGCGTGTGTGTGTGTGTGTGTGTGTGTGTGTGTGTGTGTGTGTGTGTGTGTGTGTGTGTGNTGTGTGTGTGTGTGTGTGTGTGTGTGTGTGTGTGTGTGTGTGTGTGTGTGTGTGTGTGTGTGTGTGTGTGTGAGGTGACACCAAGTTTCAAAGCGCCAGTACAGCGCTGTAGCATACTGACTGTATGTAAACTCAGCCTTTTAAAGCCTACTGCTTACTTGCTGCACCAGGACGGGTAACATTCAAGAATTATACATTGTACCCACACTGTATTTATGTGTTTTCTATTTATCTCAGAAAAAACAGCGACTTTGGCCCTATGCAATATAATCTCATTGGTTTTTATAACAGAGACGGTGTGTTTACTGCGCGGTACGGACCGGATCTTTAAATATAATTCTACGTTCTGCCCACACAGTGTATTTATGTGTTTTGTGTGGATCTCAGAACAAACAGCGATTATTTCCCTGTACAGCATTAACTGACTGGTTTTTATAACCGAGACGGAGTGTGTTTACTGCGCGGTACGGACTGGGTCTTTAAATGCCACGTTCTGCCCACACAGTGTATTTATGTGTTTTGTGTGGATCTCAGAACAAACAGCGATTATTTCCCTATACAGCATTAACTAACTGGCTTTTATAACCGAGACGGAGTGTGTTTACTGCGCGGTACGGACTGTAGCCCTTTAAAGCCCAGTGGTTACTATATGTACCGTCAGGTTTAACATTCACAAATTCTACGTCCCGCCCACACAGTGTATTTAAGTGTTTTCTGTGGATCTCAGAATAAACAGCGATTATTTCCCTATACAGCATTAACTGACTGGTTTTTTATAACCGAGACGGAGAGTGTTTACTGCGCGGTACGAAATGGGTCTTTAACCAAAACATTTTACGCTCCATCTTTAAAGGGTTAAACGAACACACAAGACCCAATGACAGATTGAACTTGAGGCGGGTCTGTTGCAGAGCGCGATTTATACGAAATTCTAAGCAACAAATTTAAATTTGTTCATTTATTGGAAGCAATCCGCAAAACTCTTCTAAATGACCGCACCTCCTGCTGTTGGTTTGTCTTACATTTCAGTAAGGGCGAATTCTTGCCACAGCCAACAATTACCCTTTTCTCCCCTATGGTCCACTGTACAGTAAGTGGTGCATTCTGTATGCATTGAATTTAATATTATCTCGTGTTCCGACGCAACTCTCCACCGGCCCCTTCCTTAAACGCCGAAGCAACGAAAACTTACAATTACCATTCATGCTTTAGTATCGCTGGGAATAAGGACTTTGTCCATTTTCTAGTATGAGGATTTCCTTTGATACCCAATGCGAAATAACACTTTTCCTCTCTTCAGTTCTCACTGCCTAACATCCACTTCGTCGCCTTCTTACTTTTATAATTTTTTCTCCTTCCTCTCATACAGCTTTCCCATGTTTATCATTCGTACACGCTATCGTCAATCCTCTCCCCCTTCTTTCCGAAATATTATCTTTTTTAATATCATTTATTATTTCTTTATCCCTTTGCTGGCACGATTTAGAGGATACCACCTGTGTTAAGTATGTGAAAATTACAAAATATCATAAAAACGAAGTGAGAACAGTATTATTTACACAATCAGTCACACAGTGCCTGGTAATACTCATCTGACTTCCCCCACACAAAGAAGGAATTAGATTTTTGCAACCATTATGCGTCCTGTGTGTGTGCGTTCTTTGTGTGCTCCATCTCCTTCGTCATTTGAAATTTTGAACTGGAATTATTGTGACGAAACTTGGCGTGTACGTCACACTATTGCAGAGTTGCCAATATCTTTACTTTCTACTGTCCTGTAATCACTAACAACAACAAGGTGGATGCGCGAACGTGTAATGCAAAATCGATACTTTCAAGTAATATTATCGTAGGTGGCTCTAAAAGGAAAGATGCGTGAGTTTGTTGAGGAAAGAACTCCGTAAAATGTAAAACGGAAGGAAAATCGTACTTTTATCTGAGAAAGGAACGGGATCAATTTCGGTGTGTACTTTTCGGAAACATAACAATGGATAAAGCCCAAAAACCAGGGACATAAGCCAAATATGCTCTTTTCACAATAACTTCGAATTTATTAAGCGCCAGTAAGTTTACGCGTTGGAAATGTCAGGCTTATAAATAAAATTTAAGATATTACATTCATTCGTTATAAAATACAAAAATAAGCACAATGGAACGAAAAGCAACGTTCCCTTAACCGTTTAAAGCCTAGCGGTAACTTTACGTACCACCAGGTTTAACATTAAAAAATTCTACGTGGTGCCCACATTGCGTTTATGTGTTTTGTACGGATCTCAGAACAAACAACAACTTTTGCCTTATAAAACATTAAGAGATTGATTTTTATAACCGAAGTGGAGAGTGTTCACAGCGCGGTACGCACCGAGTCCTTATATAAAACAGATACGTTCCGTCTTTAAAGGGTTAATAAAACGCTTACAAGAAGTACGTCTACCTAACAAAATTGCAACCATAATACTATTGTAATATATTTTTTGCTAATGCTTCATCAATTACCGAAACATCAATTAATTTCTCAGTTTTTTTGTCGATCCATTTTCGATATGTATGTACATACTATAACGCAAAGGGGAAAAAACAAACCTGTGAACGCTCAAGGTGACATCACAGAAGATGTGCTACTGTACGCATGCGTCAGCGTACGGACTCTACTTTTACTTGGTTACAGGTTATGACACCACTCGCAAAATCGTATGTATCAGACGACGCTATACAGTACACCCTGTATGGAAATTACACAGCTGCAAGCATGCGAGCACTAAAATTCATCTAATAAATTAAAACAGGCCTGCTCTACTTTTTATGTGGTACGGAAAACTACAGAAAAATTTTGTCCGCATGCGGGTAACATGAAATTCAACACACTGAGTGAAGAACGAATAGGTATATATACACTTACGTGTGTAATTTTACCTGCCTGTTTGTCTGTACACCATGTGCAATAAATATATCCTTGTAATAACATAAAGATTATATTTAAAAAATTCAATTCATAACCGAGGGAGTCGCAATTTCTTGCAAGATTTTTACGCAGTAAATTAGTAGTACAATGCATGTCACCATAAATAAACAGTTTACAAATTATTAACATTTTTTAAACATGTTTTTAAGATTTTGGGTGATGCCTCGTCCAAGAAGTTGGTACGTATCTGTCAAAATACCTGGCGTCACATCCCAGTTTTTAAAATATTAATTATGTTCAACACTTTGGAGCCACCTCTATGAAAGAGCTAGGAGCAAAAAGCAATATTAATTTCATATCATTTTGTGTTCCGTCACATGCACTACACTGGTTAGGGCTGCCTGATACAGAAATTCCGCATCCCCTTTAGGCAGCAATTATTTCAAATTTAAATGGAAAACGAATATGAAAACGCGTGTTTTAATCTTCCCATAATGTGAAAATGAAACAAAAACACTGGTTGCTGGATGTTTTAAAACATATTGTAAACTTACGTATATTTTGTTTTGCGGAATATTGATCAGAATTTTAAATCAGACAAATTTTAATACATGACAATGAAAAACCACTGGCATTTGCGTGTCAGAAAACCCCATAACGTCACCCACACTAAAAAAAAACCATGAAGAACAGGCTAACACAATACTGTGTTATCCTTCGTTAAGTACGTACGCTGCCCCCGAGATAGCGTATACAGCTCTATTAAACAATTGCCTGCATTTTCACTGTTTAACTTTTTCACATCTTTCTACTGTATGCAAGGGTTGCTAGGCTTTTTCCGTGCGGTGTTACATTGATTTGATTCCCTGATGATGGTCCCTTGGGGGTCGAAACATGTAGTAATGTTCAATGTGATACTGTAATATAAATGTCTAAGGATCAGTACTGTGTATTTCGTTGGTCTGAGTGCTGTGAACTGGTTACCAACAGCGCACAGAACGAGCAGTGTAAAGCTTGGTGGTGCACGTCAATAAATATTCGTAACGTAAAAATTATTAAATGGTTCATATTTGTAATGGAGACCAATTTCCTTATGTGTGACAGAAACCAAATTTTCAATTTTACGTACAAGAATATTAGCTTCAAATTATCAGTCACACTCATAACATTACGTAAAAGAGAATGAATTGTGGAAATATTTGATTTCCCACTCTTTTTCAAAGTGAGAAACACATTTCTATGCTGCCAAAAAATGCAAATTCAGCCATGTTTCTATCCCAGCTAAGCTTACATTTCATGTATTAAACACAGTATTGAATATTCAGCCCCGGTCTTTCAGAAAACACACTGTGTGTATTAGAATGAACAACCGACAAATGCTGTATAGGGAAATAATCGCTGTTTTCTCCCCTGCAAACCCTAAGGAACACGTAAATACACTATGTGGGCAGCATGTGGAGCTCTTTAACATTAACCCTTTAAAGACGAAGCGTGTCTGTTTTACATAAGGACTCAGTCCGTACCGCGCTGTAAACACTCTCCACTTCGGTTATAAAAACCAGTCTCTTAATGTTTTATAAGGCAAAAGTTGCTGTTTGTTCTGAGATCCGCACAAAACACATAAACGCAATGTGGGCACCACGTAGAATTTTTTAATGTTAAACCTGTTGGTACGTAAAGTTACCGCTAGGCTTTAAAGCAGATGGTACATATAACAGTTGCTTCCCCAAAGTATACCCTTCATATTTTCGGATATTACCATAAATCACCACGTGTCTATATAAACAACAGCAGAGTTACTCAAAACTAGCTAATAAAATACTTGACCATTCTAATATTCTTCATCGTCGCTGTTCGTGTAGAAGGTCTGCAATCAGAAACAATTACAGTGTGTACAATTTGACAATACACCCCCAAGCACACAATAAAAATTTTTATTTAGCCCCACTGATCATGCGCAGTGCCAGAAATACGTATTGAGACGTGGAACTACAGCTTCACTGATTCTTAAGCTGTGGTTCTACAAAGACGTGATGGTCAGCTTCACGTCCCAGCCTTCTTAACTCCGGGAAAAGAACGGCCGGTACCAATTTGTAGGCGGCAGGCTGATACCCCAAAACGCCCCCAAAAGGTGTAGTCTACAGAAAAATCTCTGCCACCCCCAGGAATCGAGCTCCGAATCCCCTATCGTCCAGCTCACAGCACAAGTCACTATACTGACTGAGCTATTCTAGATATATGAAGACACGTCATTACTGAGGTAAAGCCTTACACAGCGTGTACGTTGCAGCCACTGTACCAGTGCCCAGTTCACGGCTTTAACACCGAAAGACAAAACACAGAACTTCTGTCCCTGATATTGGTGCACGTCAAATCATGACGTATGACCATTCTGAAACACAGCCACGGATGTTTGGAACTATAAAACATGACTATACTTTTTAAGGCTGTTGCATGTTCTGGCAGTACCTAACACCTACGTACGTACCCGACACATATTCCGCTAGGATGCGTTAATTATCCAAGACGGCAGTACATTTGCCTGCGGGGTTAACAAGGGCGTCTCTTTAAATATTTCTACATGCAGAAGGCAAGAATTTAGTCAGGAGGATCTATATATCTCCAGAGTTTTCAAATTTTTATAACTCAGCTCAAGAAATAGAGCGAGAAAGAACTGAGACTCTCACGTGGCAGTGTTACGAGATGTGACACTGACGTTTCAGAGTAACCTGCAGCCCCTATCTTCAACGTTAAACACAGACGCAGACATTTTTTCTGTGACCAGTTGACATTTGTCTGTCGACTACAGACCAACAGTTCCTGCAGACACAATGCTTTATCTTCAACAAATAATAGACTGGAAGACATGTATAAAAAAATGTAGAAGTGGACGAAAAACGACACAACAAATTATACAAACAAGTATTAAAACTACTGAGGCCACAGTATTGACAAAGTCGCTTTGTAGGGGTCTGAAGGATTAGACTGTAACGCTGCAGTAAAGTGCACGTAGGTTAGAGGGGCAGCAAATAGCCTTCAACCTCTCCATCCTTGTTGATTCTTTCCCTGACCCGACTGTAATTTATAATGCATTTTTGTTGCTCAAAAATTATAGCCATCGACGAGACAGCCGTTGAAATTAGGCAGCTGTTAACCACACGGCCATTCTACAAACTACACTGTACTTCTCCAATCCAGAGAATTTCCCCGCCTTGAAATGGACGGTAACGCCCATCCAAGAGTTCTCTGCAGTTCTGATGTACATAAAAAAAAATCAGTCACTTAAAACTTTAACACTTTAAAGACGAAGCGTATCTGTTTTATATAAGGACTCAGTGCGTACCGCGCTGTAAACACTCTCCACTTCGGTTATAAAAACCAGTCTCTTAATGTTTTATAAGGCAAAAGTTGCTGTTTGTTCTGAGATCCGTACAAAATACATAAACGCAATGTGGGCACCACGTAGAATTTTTTAATATTAAACCTGGTGGTGCGTAAAATTACCGCTAGGCTTTAAAAGGTTAACGTACGGTGGTTATTTGTTGTATTTTTTTACTGCCTGCCATAATATGCACGAATTCTGCATATGGCTCACGCAGTGCACTGATTTGTTTATGATAATTCTCGGAATAAGCCGTAATTATTTTCCTAAAGAGCACCGAACTCTATGCCCCTGTAGTGCTGACATAACATATTTACTGCGGCATACGAACTAAATTTTATATACACTACGTAGATCAAATTCAGTCTTTAGATTGTTACGACAAAATAATCAAATTCAAACTCCCACCTTCACAGAATGAAACTTGACACTTTAACTCCTCACAGTGACGCGCTGTTATGCAATATAACGTAAAGCTGTGTTAAAGTGATGTAATATGGATTTGCACACAAACACTGGTAACACAAAACCACGCAGTGGCATTCAGCAACTCCAACCCAAGGTCGATCGCTGTATCGCTAATGGCGGAGGACATGACCATGTATGGCTGTGAGGTTAAATTGAAACACAGCACTTCCTGCAGAGGACCCCCGGATATGAGTACAGTGTTGCTTCATATCAGTTAGCACCGCGGATACAGCCTGCGTTCACGGACGTAAAATAACTGTCCACAAATGATTCACGTATTAGTATGTAATATCAAATATGACGTCCCGGAAAAGTGGACAGGACTGCAGCACATGTTTCTGAACAACGGCTTCAAATATTGGCTAACCTTGACTAATTTTTCGAGGTTTTCCTCATTCCCTTAATGTAAATGATACCTAAATTACGTCACAAACACTTCACTCGATTTCCTTCCAATTAATTGCTCATTGTGTCGTTCTATGCCATACATCTAGCGTCTGAAATAGTCTTTATGTACATCACGAGTGTAGGTGTCATTAGACGCACCACAAATCTCTTCCGTACAACAGCGACACAAGAGACACGTTCTTGTGCTGTTGATCTTGAGTTATCATTTACTTCCTGCAAATGAGGCTATATCTAAATTTAAAAAAAGATTTAATTAAAACGTATTACTACTATCATTTTGTAAATGCGTCCGCCGCTGAGTTCTCTTCACATTCACGTTTTGAATATTCAGGTATTTCAGAAACAAACCCTCTTCATTCTTTCTTTAACATTTTAAAGCCTAGCGGTAACTTTACGTACCACCAGGTTTAACATTAAAAAATTCTACGTGGTGCCCACATTGCGTTTACGTGTTTTGTACGGATCTCAGAACAAACAGCAACTTTTGCCTTATAAAACATTAAGAGACTGGTTTTTATAACCGAAGTGGAGTGTTTACAGCGCGGTACGCACTGAGTCCTTATATAAAACAGATACGCTTCGCCTTTAAAGGGTTAAGTCTGTCCATCACAAGTGACCCGCATTATCTCCCCCAGTACATAGCAACCATCAAAATTCTGTCCACACGAAAATATTACGATGTACGACGCAATACGCATTACTTGGCATGTATTTTATTACAACTAAAACTGTTCCACGTGCAACTGCAGATTTCATGTTTCATTAGGATTCCTGTTGTCTGGGATGTGGCGCCAAGTACGAAAGACGTTTTGGAGGCATCGTCTGGCTTGATACCTAATGACGCAGCTACGTGGCTTTATATTCCTGAAGACGGCAGCAGGTTTAATAATCCGAGTGAATATTACTGTTATTTTACGTTATTCATTTCCGTGCATATGATCAATACAGCAAAACAGAGCCAATTTATGCACAATATTTCTGTTTATTTATTAACCTTTGTCTTTTAGTTCATCTGTCCCACATGTTTCGGCAGTAACTATGCCATTATCAAGAGGGCTTCTTCAAATTACGTAAGATGTGCGTGAAATATAATGCGAATATAAAATGTTAAAACTGTTTAAAATAAGTTAAAATCTTCTGTAAAAATTCTTGTGCTGGTTTTTACAGAATATTTTTAACATTTTTAACAGTTTTAATATTACATAATTAGCATTTTCAGGCACATCTTATGTAACTTGAAGAAGCCCCCTTGATAATGGCATAGTTATTGGCGAAACATGTCGGGGAGATGAACTAAAAGACAGAGTGTAAACAAATAAGCAGTAATATCGTGCATAAGTTGGCTCTGTTTTGCCGTATTACGGATCTTATAAGGAAGCGTGTTTTGTGCATCGTCATAACATTAGCAATGAAACTTTTCTCTCAGAAGAGAAATAATTCGATTTGAACTTAACGTACGTATAGAAGATTAAATTAGTACAGGAGGGCGAATAAAATAAAGAACATTTAAAGTGGGAACAAAAATACAGACCCTATTATGTGAAGCTGCAGACACAGCAATACACCAACATGTGTCAGTATCGCTAAACTGTGTGTGGTACATAAAGCAGAAATTTGTGTGTTGATGGGTTTATGGACTTTATATGCATCGTCGGACGGGTAAAATATTGAAATATTACAAATTAAAATCATAATATTTTACTCCTCGGACTATGGATAAAGTCCATAAACCCATCACCACAGAATATTATACACCATCGTCAAAACCTTTTAGAATTTATATAAAACAGAATGTTGGGAAATGACACAGTTGTATACACCCAGCCTGTTTTCATTAAATTATAGCTGGCAAAGAATTTTCACCGTTTCAGTTTCACTCATCTACCTACAGGTAACCCAGACATATTGAGTGCAAACTCTTTACACCAAATCTATATCACTTTTAAAGCCTAGCGGTAACTTTACATACCACCAGGTTTAACATTAAAAAATTCTACGTGGTGCCCACATTGCGTTTATGTGATTTGTACGGATCTCAGAACAAACAGCAACTTTTGCCTTATAAAACATTAAGAGACTGGTTTTTATAACCGAAGTGGAGAGTGTTTACAGCGCGGTACGCACTGAGTCCTTATATAAAACAGATACCCTTCGCCTTTAAAGGGTTAAGTTGTTCTGCACTCCTACAAATGAAACATGCGGACAGACTGGACTCCCTATTATGCTTTCACTTTACGAAGTTTGTATGAGAAACATGATAAATATATTTTTGTGACACAAATTAAGAGACCATGAATATTACAAATATTGTACATATCATTAAAATTTAAAACACATAAATATGTATATTTTGACAATGCGCCATAAGGAAGTGTGGGTCCCTGTGAACTGCTCTGGCACTAAACACTTCATCAGTCAACAAAAGAGGCAGTGCTGAAGGTACAGAAGCATATTAATACACACGCGCTCTAAATACTGGTGTAGAAAATACACAAAACTGGAACCTTTAAACCGAATAAACAAATTAATTAAATGAATGTCAAATATTATTAGTTTCGCTCGAAGTCGGATGAGAGGCGACACCTTCCGGTCACAGAGCCCTTGGAAAGAGATCGGAAGGGTTCATTAGGGATCAAAAGGTTAAAAGTGAAGCACACATTACTGGAACAAAAGGGCGGCAACAACCAGTGCAGTTGTTACATACAGTAAGTACTGTGCCGATTGGCTCATAGCAAATGAAATGCGTGCTGGTTTTTGGCTGTATACATTGCAGCAGAAGGCATTCATTCGGCATTAGTGTTAACAGTTATCTGTGTCATGTACTTCCAACCCCTTACGAAAATAGTTTCCATCCGTACACCTAACAATGACGTAATGTGCGTTACAGGTGGTCCCTATTGTATACCACTTCGGACCAAATGTCGCGGTTGATTGGTAATAAACAATCTACTTCTGCTTAGTTCTGTAGTGGATATGGGTTAAAATCCGGTCTGCGGTTTGTCTATCCTGCGTATGTCTTTAAGCCCTATCCGGTGCGCGTGTGTGCGTGTGTGTGTGTGTTTGTGTGTGATGAAGAAACCTCAAAAGGAGGCGGCCTACGCCCGAATTGGGCGGTTGCGCCACAGGAAAACTAATCATATAACTAACTAACTAACTAACTAACTAACTAACTAACTAACTAACTCCATGGAGCAGAGGCCTTGTTGAGAAACTAACACTTTCTCAGCTAGTCAAGAAATTCCCCACATGTTATGGAACCTGGAGGCTCATTACCGCATTCACAAGAGCCCGCTACCTCTTCCTATCCTAAGCCAGCTCAATCCGTAGCTGGGGTCGTATCAAAGAATCGGTCCAGGTCCGAGGCTTTGTAGGCTGTTTCGTAACATCATAATTTTTTTACGGTGAGGAGCTGTTAGCACCTCGCCCAACCCCCAAGCTGGATGACCACCCTTTGTCGGCTGTCCGCGACTGCTTATTCAATGTATTCGCAGCTACCCTCCATAACTGGAAGCCGTTCATCCATCTGCAACCTGAGGACGCGCCATGCCGTGGTAACAGTGACCCACTTATCACGGAAACTAAACTTATGCTGTAATTTACTACGTAACGTAGAAAGCCAAAACAAAGAAAGGCACAGCACGAATGTTGTTGCTTGTGGCACAGTAAACATGTCAACACAGGCTTCCTGTCTCACTCAGTACTCCGACCCATCAAGTGTATTAATCTACATATGCATCACTCACTTCGATGCATGAATACAAGTATAGCAGGGAAGGCTGCAGGATCATACAGTTACACCACTCGCTAAGTAATTACTGGCATCAAGTTGAAACCGAATGCAGCAACCCTGCAAAGGACAGCTCGTGTCGCGTTCAGACACGCGTCGCTAAAACCGCAAACTTTTCGACATATTCTGTCAATACAACATGGAAAACTCTTGCTTAGTACACGACTTAACCAACATCTTCATCACGTAATAGTTAACGGCCTGGCGAACATATTTTATGAATGAGATTTGAGGTTCTCACAGCGGTCAATGTTATTACTAAATTCTTATGGGATGTAACATCGTCTAGTTTGGTAGACAGGCACCCAATATTGCATTTCCTACCTTAAATATGGAGGCATCCGCTTCCAGTACATTAAACGACGTTACATCCTACAAGCCTGTAACTGTTAGCGTATGGAGGGCGTAAGAGGAAGGACCTTCCACACTTTGGGGTAATATTCCTTTCGTTAAATTACACCAACATAACCAAACACATCTGTATACGTAGTTAAACCGTTACGGAGATATTTCTGAGATCGTTTTTGAAGAATGACAGCAGTCATGCACTTACTGATTATCAAATACATACTAAAAGGAGAAGGAATTTGTAGTTCCTGTAATGTTAACGCCTGTAATTAATACCTAATTAACATCTCAGTGACATAAAAATATTAATTATGTCAGAAAAAAACTCGCAACATTTTCATAAAAATTGTCCCTACGCTTTTAAGCATGAACTGGACTGCGTATTACTTGGCTTCGCTATCCGCTCAAGGACGGACATGCGCAGTGTATGGACAACACATACTCAACGGGTACAGTACGTGGAACCGCAAGAAGACCACATTATTCTCACGACCTTATATCGGTAACCGTTACATTTCCAATATAGGTATTTTCGATTATGGCGACGTACTTTAACCTAAGAGGTGTTCTTCTGAATACAGCACATCTTAGTACACCCTGTATATACTCTTTATGAAAAATTATAATTAAGGTTAACAAATATATGATGATGAGAAATGAATACGCATACAAAAGGTTAGTGGGAATACCTGAAAGGCACAGTCTGTCTGAAAGGCATATACGTAGAAGGCAGGATAATATTAAAACTGGTCTTGAGTATGTAATGTAAAATTGCGTGGAATGAATTATTGTTCAGAATACGGTCCAGGTTTGGAATATTTTAAAGCTGTACGTAATCCGGGTTTAAAAGAAGGAATGTTAGTTAATTCAACAGACGAGTGACTGTCAGATTCTGAAGACAGATTCCGTTCCAAAAAGTTGATTTTAGAACACTATGGTTCATTCAAGCGTCACACAAATACCCACTGCACCGTACTGTGTGTCTGCTGACCTGCTCCCTTCCAGATTCATTTTAAACCACTATCCAACTTGCGGAAAAGGACAGATGCATACAGGATTTTAGTAGGGAGACCCCAGGAAAGGAGACCAGTTGGGAGACCCAGGCGTAGACGGGAGGATAACATTAAAATGGATCTTCAATAATTGGGATGGGTGCATGAACTGGATTGAGCTGGCTCAGGATAGGGACAGGTGACGGACTTTTGTGAACGCGGTAATGAACCTCCAGGTTCCATAAAATGCGGGGAATTTCTTGACTCGCTAAGGACCTGTTAGCTTCTCAGGAAAGACTCTGCTCCATGGAGTCAGTCAGTCAGTCAGTCAGTCAGTTAGTTAGTTATCCAACCTGTAACTTAGTTTTAACTAGTTTATAAACAGCTGGCAGTTTAACTTGCGTAAGTAGCTAAAGTACATCCTACTCTCTTCGTCAAGTTTACTGATTGTCACGTGTTCACGTGTGACGTCACAACGCAGCCAATTTCGGATGAGCCCTGGTGTTGTGAAGCGTCAAACTTACGTTAAGTTACTCCTCCACTTACAGTAATCAGGTCTTCCTCACGCCTTTTATAAAGCTCGCCAAAGGCGACTCAGAATTTCTTTCAACTGCTGGTACTCTAGGAAATGTCTTAAAGTGTCGGGGGCGGGGAACAGGTACCTCACAGGCTAGATAAAAAAAAAAAAGACGAACAGTCGTGCAATTTGTTCTCCAGACCAGAGTAGACTCACTTCAAGAAATTAATGGATGCACTCAAAAAGCTGTAAGGGTCACTGGCGTGAAACTGTCACATGTAAGCAGACACAGCAGTCTGTAATCTGCAGGGTTGTAAATGAACCAACCAGACAACGATTGGGCACACCCCTTAATGCAGCATTTTCACTATATGACGCAGAGCAGATGAACGCTTAAAGTGTTGTGCAAAAGCTTGGAATCGGTCAAGACACAAGGGTCATCGGGGTACCCGCCCTACGTACTTTCTTTGTTTTGTGTCGTCAGATTCAGTACATGTTACAAAAAAACTAAAATAAGGAAAAATTAAATACGCCTCACAAGTTTCACTTCACACTGTAAACAGACTCTAATAATAAAATCCTTCTAAATTTCTGCAGTGGTTACCTTTCTGACAGACGGATGACGACAGGACACCCGTCGATTAATTGCTTTGACCCAGAGCATTTGAAGGTGTAGAGATACTGTGTTACATATCCGTTTATTAACCCTTTAAAGACGAAGCGTGTCTGTTTTATATAAGGACTCAGTGCGTACCGCGCTGTAAACACTCTCCACTTCGGTTATAAAAACCAATCTCTTGATGTTTTACAAGGCAAAAGTTGGTGTTTGTTCTGAGATCCGTACAAAACACATAAACGCAATGTGGGCACCACGTAGAATTTTTTAATGTTAAACCTGGTGGTACGTAAAGTTACCGCTAGGCTTTAAAAGGTTAATTTGTTACTTACCTACCGACACTATCAACAACCAAGAACAGAGTGTCAGATTATGTCAGGCAGTGAATACCAAATTCACACCAGGTAGGCTAATGCAGCGGTAAGGCTCTGAACTCGCATTAGGGAAGGACAAATTCTGCAACTAAACTAGGACAAAGGTATCCTATCTGAATATCACTGCGGCTTACCTCCGGCTCTGAACGCAATTTCCGGGACTGTACCTCTATTAGACGAAGACCGCTTTATTCCGAAAACTTTTCAATCCATTACTCGCCTGTCATCCCACATTCGACCCGATGAATCTGCCGCAATCGAAGAATAATTAATAAACTAAAATAATTTAATGAAATTGTAAGGACGTACAAGGAAGTGATCTTTGACTTACGGTATTTGATTCGACGAACTGGGGAAAAACCAAAAACATCAGAGTCAAAAGGACGAATATATGTACTACTGCAATATTTAACCCTTTAAAGACGAAGCGTATCTGTTTTATATAAGGACACATTGCGTACCGCGCTGTAAACACTCTCCACTTCGGTTACAAAAAACAATCTCTTGATGTTTTATAAGGCAAAAGTTGCTGTTTGTTCTGAGATCCACACAAAACACATAAAGGCAATGTGGGCACTGCGTAGAATTTTTGAATGTTAAACCTGGTCATACGTAAAGTTACCGCTAGGCTTTGAAAGTTTAATAGTGTACACAACGTGGCACAGACCCTGTAATTAAAAATACCTTGAGTTTATTACTGAAACATGAAAGCAAGTTAATGGTTCGACCGAAGAAAAAATGTATCTTACGGAAGAGCAAAGGAAGGGAGTGAAGGCAAGGTTGTGAGTAAATAACTTATTCTGAATGACCGACAGACCTTAGACGGCATAAGCAGGAAATACAGCAGAAGCTTGAAGTCACGCACTACAAGAAGTAGCTGATTCTACTCGTATATTCTTGTTTTTTCGCGAAGAATGTAAAGGGAAATATGATCCAACGACACAAAACCATCTCACATCTGAGACAGATTTCATTTATACAGGAACAAAAAGCACGAATAGCAAAACATTTCATTGTTATGGCCAATAAGTCTAAGTCAAACGGCGGAATCTGTAGCAGATAGTGGTGACAAACACGTAAAAAAGACGCCGCAGCCGAAACACGAAAAGGGGGCATTGATCTTAGTGTCTTAAAGGGAAGGTACACACAATGCCGTCCCTGGCAAACAGCAAGCTTCCCACATAACGGTTCGATGTTTTTAACTGATTGTAAAGTCTGTGCCGATCCCAGTGGCCGCGCGGTCTAAGGCGTAGGTCTGCGGCCGAGCGCTTGTTGGGATCGTGGGTTCGAATCCCACCGGAGGCATGGATGTTTGTCTTGTACAGTGTTTGTGTTGTCAGGTAGAGGTCTCTGCGACGGGCCGATCCCTCGTCCAGAGGAGTCCTACCGACTGTGGTGTGTGTTTGAGTGTGATACGGTGAAATTACAAAACCCTCAACACCTGCTGTGAACAAGTAGGTAGAAGCGGGAAGGACTAAGTAAACTACAGTAAGACCAGGTAAGAGCGCTACATTACACCGCCTTACATGCGTCTTGCTACTGCACACGCATTCGCATTCAGAGACCCTTAAATGGCAGCAGGTGTTTAGTTGGCACCGACGGTAATATGACAAGTTTCACTAAATTCCAGTCCCTTCTGCATTCAGCAACACAAACTCCAAACTCATTTTTCAGATCTGTCTTTCCAGAACGGAGTGGCAGTTACCGTTCTTTACAGCCTACAAACATTACAGTCAACCAACAGCAGAAACGCGGATCTTACATGTCACAAGACAGCTATTTGTCGCATACATTACGATGGAGTATTGCGGTTTTAGTATCGGCAGTTGTGTTTCCCGCTTCTTCGTGCCCTAAAGGCTGTTAGATACGCCACTATTGGAGAGATACGAAACATAATGGTAAGTGAAGGCGTCACCAACACACAGAACGTCATCAAAGACAGTGGCAATTTAGATAAGGGACTGACACATGTACCCTCTTTCAGCATGATAACGTCAGAACTCTTTCACATATAACTGCATTTATTTAGCGGCGCCTTTTCGACTTACTGCGTTACATACCGTCACACAGGAAGGTAAAGAGTTAATTATGAATAGAAGTAGGGGAGTGCTTGCTATCATTCGGTGCAGAATCTTTTGGCTTCCGGGTTGCTATCCAAAAACACAAAGATTAGAGTACACAGAACTATAATTTTACCTGTTGTTTTTTATGGGTGTGAAACTTGATCTCTCACACTAAGGGAGGAACAAAGACTGAGGGTGTTCGAGAATAGGGGGCTGAGGAGGATATTTGGGCCTAAGAGGGACGAGGCGACAGGGGAGTGGAGAAGACTACATAACGAGGAACTTAATGACCTGTACTCATCACCAAATATTATTCGGGTAAACAAATCGAGATGAGATGGCCGGGGCATGTAGCACGTATGGGGGAAAACAGAAGTGCATACAGGATTTTGGTGGGGAGCCCTGAGTGAAGGCGACCACTTGGGAGACCCGGTCGTAGATGGGAGGATAATATTAAAATTGATCTTCAAGAAGTGCGATGGGGGCATGGAATGGATTGAGCTGGCTCACGATAGGGACAGGTGGCGGGCTCTTGTGAATGCGGTAATGAACCTCCGGGTTACACAAAATGCGGGGAATTTCTTGAATGCTGAGAAACTCTTAGCTTCTCAAGAAGGCCTCTGCTCCATGTAGTTAGTTAGTTAGTCAGTCAGTCAGTCAGTCAGTTAGTTAGTTAGTTAGTTAGTTAGTTAGTTAGTTAGTTAGTTAGTTAGTTAGTTGGTTGGTTGGTTGGTTGGTTGGTTGGTTGGTTGGTTGGTTGGTTGGTTGGTTGGTTGNTCTGCTCCATGTAGTTAGTTAGTTAGTTAGTTAGTTGGTTGGTTGGTTGGTTGGTTGGTTGGTTGGTTGGTTGGTTGGTTGGTTGGTTGGTTGGTTGGTTGGTTGGTTGGTTGGTTGGTTAGTCAGTAAGTCAGTCAGTCAGTCGGTCGGTCGGTTAATTAGTTAGTCAGTCAGTCAGTCAGTCAGTAAGTCAGTAAGTCAGTCAGTCAGTCAGTCTGTCTGTCTGTCTGTCTGTCAGTTAGTTAGTTAGTTAGTTAGTTAGTTAGTTAGTTAGTTAGTTAGTTAGTTAGTTACGAACTGCTACGGATCTGGCAAGCGAACGTGTTTAGGGCGGTTGGCATTAGTGCTTCAGCTAATGAGAGAAATTTTCACAGTAACCTGAGATGTGACTCTGTGTGCTCTGGTATATATTAGCCGACGTTTCGGAGGAACAACATGGCGCTATATCCCGAAAGACGGTATTCGTCATTATCACTGTCGTGAGAAGCTCAGTTCGCACAAACATCACGTTACTGTACATTAGCACTATTTTACTGTTGACAGGCCTATAGGTCACTCAGAAATTTCAACTATGCTGAAACAACGCAATTTAGTGTTACTTAAAGCACACTAATATAAGGGCTGCCGGATCACTTAGTGGAATTTATTGGCAGCTACCACAGTTTTCCCTATCACTGGCACATAAATGCGATTTGTTTTTGCAGTAAAATAATACCAAAAACAAAACAGGGAAGGAAGAATGTCGAAACAGGGAAGACGATGCAAGAGAGACGTCGATTTCCTGAAGGCGTGCCACAACTGTCACACTGTCAGACGTGAATAGAATTTACCAAAGTCCAGTCTGTCCACATGCAGCACCTGACAGCATGTAATGGACAGAACAGACACAGAATGCAGACAAATCTTTCAAAAAACTTGTGAAATGTTGCAGAAGTTAATATATATGAAAGAGTGTAACAGGAGGTGGTTTAGAATGGGTGACGTATGTGTTACTCACTCACAGAACACACATTGACTGTCAATGTCTAACAGACTGTGTCAATTGTCAGATCTGGATATGCTCATACTTTAACTTTTAAAAGAAACAGCTATGCGGCAGATGGCGGTTATTAGCACTAATACATGGCACATGTATATATTTTGTTAAATTAACCTTTTAAAGCCTAGCGGTAACTTTACATATGACCAGGTTTAACATTAAAAAATTCTACGTGGTGCCCACATTGCGTTTATGTGTTTTGTACGGATCTCAGAACAAACAGCAACTTTTGCCTTATAAAATATTAAGAGACTGGTTTTTATAACCGAAGTGGAGAGTGTTTACAGCGCGGTACGCACTGTGTCCTTATATAAAACAGATACGCTTCGTCTTTAAAGGGTTAATCGGACACAAACAAAGCAATTATTGGCGGAGAATTCCGTTTTCTTTCTTTCTTTCTTAGTCCTCCCCTCTTCTACCTACCTGTTCACAGCAGGTGTCGACGGTTTTTGTCATTTCATTTGATCACACTCAGACACACACACCACAGTCGGTAGGACTCCTCCGGACGAGGGATCGGCCCGTTGCAGAGACCTCTACCGGACAACACAAACACTGCACAAGAGACAAACATCCATGTCCCCGGTGGGATTCGAACCCACGATCCCAGCAAGCGTTCAGCCGCAGACCTACGCCTTAGACCGCGCGGCCACTGGGATCGGAGGATTCCGTTTTCATTAACTAAAAATGTTTTCGCTTCGTTGGATGGCAAAAAACACAACTTCCGAGCCTAGCGGCATGTAAACATAACCTTTTTCCAGCAGTTTCAGAGTTAGGACATATTTTCATTTAGCCGCACAAAATATGTATTAAAGACAAAACATAACGTTACACCTGTAACTTTCTGAAAGCAAAATGCCTCATTCCGTCTCTCTAAATGGCACATCTGCCTGTCCCCCTGTGACGTTCAGACATAATAAGCGTAATGTCATAACGTTAAACTGGAATTACTATATGGGGGTTTTTCTTCCCCTCCAGCAACAATTCATGCATAATAAGCTGACGTAATTGTCTCCATACCCAGACTATCCAATACTATTCATATTCCTATCACAGGAAACTCAGCATGAGAACGGAAAATGACCCTTACGGGCCTGTACAGCCACAGACAAAACGTACCACACTGCACAGCATGTCCAAAGAACTTCTAAAAATTTACACAGGGTTTATGATTTCACGCTTCCGCCGCGATATTGATGAGATCTGTGCTCTTCTCGGTTATTACGCAACGTCGAATGGTAATCTTTTACCGACGTTTCGGGACGTCAGTAAAGGATTAACATTCGATGCTGGGTAATAACCCAGAAGAGCGCAAATTTTATACAGAGTTGATTCTGTAAAATGCAACAAATCTTACATGACGCCACGGATAAAACTCATTAAAACATGACATGTAAAAAAAATACAGCAGATGTGAAGATAAAATCACTTCAAACACAACTGAGTTCCATTTATTGTACTGAGCAACATGTTTCGACCGGTTAGATCATCTCCAGGTACAAACGTTTTGTTTCAAAACATACTGAGGAAGGGATAAAAGTCCGTGGTTTGAAAACAAAAATTGTGAACATGAGAATGTCCTAAAATGGTCGAAACATGTTGTTCAGTACAATGAATGGAACTCAGTTGTGTTTGAAGTGATTCTGCCAATATTTCTGTTTTAAACAACAAAACGGGACGGCATCGTTTAAAAAAGTAGAAGGTAATGAAGTTAGAGCGTCAGAAATGAAATAGCATAGGTTTATGAAACAAGTGAAAAAAATTACGAACACACTACGAACGCCCGAACTGTGCGTGTCCTGTCAAGCAGGTTAAAAATAGAACTCAAATTAATTGAATTGTTATCAGAATATATAACTCGTATGGACTGGAAAGAATTCAAAGGAATTTTGACAACTTACGCTACATTATATTTTCTATTGGCATACGTAACGAAAAAATATAAGAATATTTGACGTAATTTGAAACTTCGGTTAACTCGCCGTTCAAGCTACTGAAAAACACTTTTACTTTGCCTCAATTCACATTTTTGTATATCTTAGTGTGTTCATCTACCCAGATGGTCGATGTGGGTTCCACTGAAATTTCAGCACGTATTTACCAGACTACACGGTGTCACTTCCCTGAAGACGGTTACCTTCATAATGACCGTAGTGAGAATTTCACAGCTCAGAGGCTGAGTTAGCAGCCGTTCCGTCTTAATGCTCAGCCTCAGCCAGGCCTGATTATCCCTTTAAAGACGAAGCGTATCTGTTTTATATAAGGACTCAGTGCGTGCCGCGCTGTAAACACTCTCCACTTCGGTTATAAAAACCAATCTGTTAATGTTTTATAAGGCAAAATTTGCTGTTTGTTCTGAGATCCGTACAAAACACATAAACGCAATGTGGGCACCACGTAGAATTTTTTAGTGTTAAACCTGGTGGTATGTAAAGTTACCGCTAGGCTTTAAAAGGTTAGCTGTGGTCACTACAACTTAACGTCTCTTTGTTCGTACTCTTGTCGGTATGTACGTTATTCGCTATTACCTTCTCAGTCATTTTGTTTCAGTTTTAATACGTTCTTCTTTCAATTTACGTCTATATTGTTTTGTTTACAGCTTTGTGTGCTCTTAACAGTAATTGTTTTTTGTGTTTATCAGGTATTTAATAAAGAACCTGAATAAAAATAAATTAAATTATTACTGTTCTTATAATCGTGTTGCCCTGCTAAAACTTCGCAGTTTATTAAAGTTACAGAATGAATATAAGGCATATCTGCATTTAACAAATAGTCTTCAGTCTTCAAAACGTAAAACTTTCGAAACGACACATTTTCTTCAGTACAAAAAGGAATAATAATTGAAAGGGAAAGAGAGAAACTTCGAAAAGTCTTTTTCACAACAGAACTTCAAAGATTTTTATTTGCCAAAGACGCAAATTTCTTTTAAGAGCCGATGTTCTAGAATAAACTTTAGAAGACATGAAATAATAAGTCGAGTCGCATTTTTCAAAGCTCTGAACTGAAGGCAGAACACATACGTACGTACGTCGACTTCAAAGAAAGCCACGGCGTATTTAAAATTAAATTCGGTTCTTTCTGTGCACTACCAGCTACTGCTGTGATTACTCCAGTATAAGGAGTCTCAGATTAATGCGGCTGGTCTGTTTTATATATGCCATGGGGAAATGACCTTGCATAGCAATGCAAGCCGACGATGCTGAAGTCAAATGGGAACACTCAAAACTTATCCAAGCAAAGACGTTACGTGGGGTCAAAGAAGTCTAAAAAAAAAGAATTAAATGAGTTATGCAAAATTAGGAAGCAGCAAAGAAGAGTAATCAACAAGACATACGAAATGCAAATGTAAGAAAGATAAAATTAGGGAAGAAAGGGAAGCATTTTACATAAACTTTTAGGGCAAAAATTGAAATAACGCTGGAGATATAGAATCCTGAAGTAATAACAGCACTCTACTCGGACCTTGTCTTATTGTTGAACTGAAAGACTGTCGGTTAGTCAAGAAACTTGCGCCAATGATTTTAGTCCAAAGATCCTCCGATAACTTTGGCAACTCTCTATTACACTGCAGGGTGACAAAACTCAGATGGCCGTAATTTTGATTTAGTTATAACGTTCACCACCGTGTTCACAAAATCCCAGCATTAGACCCCGCACATGAAAAAATTAAATCCACACTCTCAGACCTTGATTCCATAAGATCTATATTCGAATATTACACGGTAAAGGCACCTAAACGAACAAAGTACGATATAAACGTATAAAACTAGAGCAGAAGGAAAGAAGAAATGTAAAGCACAAAAGAGAAATAAAATAGGGCAACTTGCCTCACGCGGTATGATTGGAAGTAATCGCTTTGAACGTTGTCTTGGATATCAACCATTCAGCCTGATGTTTTCGTGTGTCACTTCACTCTTTGCAGGCGAATTTTGGAGTAACTTGTTAAGTCAGGCTGCAACCGTTTCATTCCAAATCCTTATTCGATACTCATTGTAACACTCTACGCTCCATATTAAGGGCAACACAGGGGTCTTTAACTCAACAACAGTGAAAGTGAAACAAAGGAAAAAATATGGAACGAAACAAAGGAAGAAGAACGGAAGGAAAGAAAGAATGAAAGCAGACGCCTTCAAAACGTGTCAGAAACGGAATAATTCCTCTTACGTCTCGACAGTTGGGCGTCATTGAAACGGAAAGGAATGGCGAAGATAAGAAGATCGAGGGCAGAAAGAAGGGGCAATGTAAATAGACGAATAAAACAGAGCAGTTTTTTTGAAGCGAGAGGATGGAAAGGAGCTTAGAGGTGCGTATAATATGGTACTGGAAAAAAATTCCGTGTGCAGTGTATAAGAAAAGAACAGTTTTCGAATCGAGAAAAAATGAAGCTAATATAAATAAAATCCAGTGCCACCAACGTGTGAAATATGTTACAAAAAGGTGTAAATAATCTACAGGAAGAGGAGCTGTGCTGAGAATGGTACTTGAGGCTGTGCCAAGAGAGATAGAGGGACAGGAGAGGGGGTTTTGTATATCTATAATTTATCTGACGACGCTCAATAAAACAAAGTAAGGCTAACTGTATTGGTCACACCTTGCGTAGAAACTGCGTTCTGAAACACGTTACTAAGGAAAGATAGAAGGGAAGAGAAGATGAGAAAGAAGAAGTAGGCAGCTATTGGATGTTAAGGAAAGGAAATTATACTGAAATTTCAAAGAGAAAGTACTGTATCAGCCTGCCTCTTGACGTCGCTTGGGAAAAGGCTGTGGACTTTTCTCAAGACACACCAAGCAATGAATGATTGCTACCATTAAATCAAAATATATGGCATCAAAAACCTTGATGATCTTCGGAAACTGTCGTAGTATAAGGCAGGTGCAATCCTAAAATTTGTCTGCAGGAAATGACGAAAACCACACAAATTGTCAGTCAAGACAGATTACGCGACGGCAGAGATTCGACCCGTACACCCCCTCAGTACAAGTCCGGAGTGGTACCGCCACACTAACCTGCAAGACGAACGAGAAAGGAAGGCAAAGAAACAATTTAGAAAAGTAGGAAGCAAGGAAGAGATAAGAAGATGGTATGAAAGGTAGGAAGCAAGGAAGGGATAAGAAGATGGAATTTATAAAGACGAAGTAGAAAGGAAAAAGAAAGGTAGAACGGAAAAAAACACCGACAACTGCCCTTCCAAATTACACCACGAAACAGCCAATTATGTTCTTACATGTGCGACAGTCCCACAGCCTCTTCCATAGCCAGTTCCCCCGGGAGTGTGATTCAATATTTCCTCTTACAAATTTCAGTATATTCTCTTTTCCTTAAGATCATCCAACAGCTGCTTACGCTTTCTTCCTCGTCTTCTTGTCGCTCCTACCTGTCCTTTCATCTCTGACTGTAGCTTGTAGTAAAGAACTATACAAGCAACCTGTTTGACAGAACACGTGAATATCGGTAGATCCGCAGCATTATTTTGCGGGAAAACAGCGCACATGATATGTGAGATATGTGACGACATGCCTGATTTCATTTCGTACCGTCAGGTTGCAGGAATTTATTACAGATCAGGGGTGGCCAACTAGACGAGCGTCGGGGGCCGCACTTTAGGAGGGAACATGAGCAAGTGACTTGAATTAATCGAATAAAATATTGTCTTATCTGATGGTTCTTTATTTCAGTTCATGAACCTACAATGGGTCCGTTTCCTTTACGAAGTACAGTAGAACTCGGTTATACCGTCATGAATTTGACTGAATATTTTATGTCGTTATAAACGAGTGTCGTTATAACCGAGGAATACAATATTACGGTTAACTGTGACGAATTAATTGGTACCACAGAATATCTGATGCTATAGATGAGGTGTCGTACAAACCGATGTCGGTACAACCGGGTTGGACTGTATGTTAAAACGTCGTCCACAGACAGCCCCATGTGCAACTGAACTACCTGAATATTTTTTACATGCAAAGTACGCGAGCCGCATCGACTGGCGGCCGCGTTGTGCGCACCCCTATTACAGCTAGTCTCCCATAGGGCATTTCCTGAGTTTCAGCATTCTCCTGCCTATAATGGCTAAGGTAAGAGCTTACCATAAATTCTAACCACTACACGAATCGATGCCAAGCACCAATAAATCAACAAGGACGTTCATCAGTACAACGTAAGCAGTTCGTAGAACGTCTTACGGAAGTTTTCCAGGAGGTTTCAAATACACTCGTACTTTACAAACTCTCTGACGGGTTGCAAGGAAGTTACAAAGTAGGAAAGGGCTCATTTATCCTACGTAAATGTTTGAACACGTGTCAACTTCACGGCACTAATTGACGCTGCAATCACTGCAAAAGTCGGTAGACTTCAAGGTGAGTTGGTGACAAAATTTAATTCAGTAGTTCTGCAGCTGGAGGTAACTTTTATCCACCGTCCCACGAAAAGTCCAACAGAAATGAAATATTAGAGAAATATATGCTGGTAGTTTTTTTGGGGGGGGGGGGGAGGGGGTGGCAACACGGTTCAACAATAGCTTCTGAATATTAAACTAAGCGATTAAATCTGACTTGTAGTGCGACAGTTCCGGGTTTGACTCTTGCCATACGATTGACAGGGAAGACCTCTATGGATATAGAGTAATTAGCAAAGGGGAAAGCTATCCCTGGACAGGCCTGGACAGGCGCCTAGGGTTCCAGGCACATGAAGGTGGTAAGGTTGTCAGCCTACACAAGAAGACCCGGGTTCGCGGACGACTCTCGGCAATCGGTCATGAAAATAAAAAGTGACGTTATCATCATCATCATCATGTAGGGGTGCACACAACGTTTCTCGCGACCCTGGGTCCGTCCTGCATGGGGAAGAGGCGTGGAGGTAACGGTGCTTGGGGAAAATAGTGGAGCCTGATCTCCACCGTCACCCCTACACCCTAAAGTTTCCTCCTCGCCCGCATGCAGGACTGACCATTGCTATGCAGCTATGGTCGCGTCCTGCTCGGGAGTAAGGCGTTGAAGGTTAGGGTAAAGGGGCACGGAGCCGGAGCTTCACCACCAACCCTACACCCTAAAATACTTCCACGCCCCATGTTAGAGTAACATTACTGTGCTATGGTCGCGTCCTGTATTGAGAAGGAGGCGTTGGGGTAAGAGTAAAGACGGACGGAGCCTGACCTCCACCGCCACCCCATTCACCCTAAAATACCTCCACGCCCCATGCAGGATCGACCAAAGCTGTCCCACCACCCACCAGGAAATATCCCTGGTACTCATTTCTGTTAAGAGACTGAGTCGACCCCAGGGCCATAGTGCGGCCGGAAGGATTAAGTCAATAAAAAATTCCAATGACCCAATCGGGAATGGAACCCGCGACCTTCCGGCTTGTAGCGCAGTGCCTCAACCAACTGCGCCACCGCGTGTCCCCAGGAACTTAACAGTAAGCATAAAAGCACAAATTTTGGAAGCTAAATAATTTTAAAGAAGAGTAGAAGGAAAATGGACAACGGATCAGCGACGACATCCGAAGAATTATTTCTTTGAAGTGTACGAGCAAAGAAAGAGAACGGTACGTAACATCACGTGCAACTGGCCAGGGAATTAAAACGGAGAATGTTACAGCTAAACAGTATGAACATTTTATGGGACCCTGTCCTAAATTGGAGCGTTTTGTTGCGAATGAAAAAGCAGTACGTCATTTATTACAGCCCTTAAATATACTAAATAGCAATTAGTGAATCAAGTAACATCCTGGAGGGCACGACGGTATCTTCATATTAGCTTCTCACGGTCACTAACACGGTAATTGTTACGTGTCACATTTCCAAGCAAACAGAACTGCCGAGTACAGGTCTGCCAACACAGAAACCTCACAATTACAGTCTCCTGAGGTTTGACGCCATAAAGTCTTGCAAGATACATGCCACTCTTCGGAGGAATCAGCTGCCTCCATCTTAAGGCCAGAAGATGTGAGGCAGAAACTTCCACTGACTAGTCGGTATGTGCCAGAATACAAGACGTCATAGCCCGGGAGGCTGTAATATTCACAGACATGAGATCTTGGGCTCTCGCAGGAGTAAATCCTAGCACACGAATGTAACTTAATGTTATCTCTTTTTGCCTGTCTGTCACGCGACGATGGATGGCGTTTCTTCGTGCATGAAATTCGGGCGAAATACTTCGACGAGAGTAAAGGTGGGGTGGATATAATTCTTGAGTCGTACTTGTCTGGGGTTCAAATTCTGGCCCGCAATCCAGGGCTGTGGAGTCGGTACACAAAAACTCCGACTCCTCGATTTTTAAAATTCCGACTTCGAATCCTTCATAAAAGCTCACAATGTATTAACCCTTTAAAGATGAAACGTAATCTGTTTTATATAAAGACTGTGCGTACCGCACAGTAAACACTTTCAACCTCGGTTATAAAAAACGAATGAGTTGCTGATGTTTACGGCAAAAGTTGCAGTTTTTTCCGAGATGTGTACAGAATACATAAACGCAATGTGGGCACTATGGTGAATTATCGAATGTTGAACCTGGTGGTACGTAAAGTTACCGCTAGGCTTTAAAACGTTAATAACGGTAAACCTATACGACATTTCATCACCACCACGTGAATCATCAGGCTACTGTTTTGACTCTTAACCTGTATTTAAGTATAAGTCTAATGGTTACTGTAGCTATCAGGGCTCTGGAGTTGGAGTATCTAGTTAAGATTTTAGACTGAGGTCGGAGTCGGAGTCGGAGTCGGTACACTTTTACCGTCGGTACACTTTTACCGACTCCGACTCCGGCTCCACCTAAAATTCCTTCCGACTCCGACTCCACCTAAAATTCCTTCCGACTCCGACTCCACAGCCCTGCCGCAATCAGCTACCCTAAATCCTAGTGGCTGTCGCTCCGGCCGCCTTGACCCACGTTCATTCCGGTATCCAATGACTGGGAGGCTGGCTAGACGCAGCAGGCAATCTATAGCGAAAATTCTCTCCCAATCCGCCACCTGGATTCCAAACCGAGTGTCCTCTCTTCCGACACAGTCACTACATCGATCCACTGGAACGACCAAATAGGAAACGTTGAGACTGAAAGGGCACGTAACGTGAAACGCAATACATGCAAGTTCATATAAACACCTTACAGAAAGAGTTACTTGGGAGGTTACAGAGATGAAAGGAAAATATGAAAATTAAACGTAAGGATCGTTATTGACGGCTGTACCATAGTACGTGAGCAAGGAGAGATGTCACGAATTCATGGTCAATCATTTCTAAAAACATCTAACGCTGGTAACAATGAAAAACAGGCTGCCACATCAAAGTAAACCCCATGATAAAAAAAAACACGTAGAGTAGCGGTAAGTTGTTCCTAATTAGAGTGGGTTTGGTGGGGTTTGTTAGTGGTGACACTTTAACCTTTTAAAGCCTAGCGGTAACTTTACGTACCACCAGGTTTAACATTAAAAAATTCTACGTGGTGCCCACATTGCGTTTATGTGTTTTGTACGGATCTCAGAACAAACAGCAACTTTTGCCTTATAAAACATTAAAAGACTGGTTTTTATAACCGAAGTGGAGAGTGTTTACAGCGCGGTACGCACCGAGTCCTTATGTAAAACAGATACGCTTCGTATTTAAAGGGTTAAATGTAGCCAAATACCACTGGAAACACCTGCAAAATGCAGTGCCACAAAACTGAGCGCCTTTCCTACCCGTTAAGTACCGACATGTTTGTACGCACACCAAAGCTTTCTCTATCTGAATCACATCAAACAACAGGAAGTGCTAATAACAAAACTTCCCATCAAGTTGAATTTTATTTCTGGCCGCAAAATGCAACATTTATTACGTCAAGGCGCAAATGATTAATATGACAACATTTACACGTGCCACCCACGTGCAGAATAAGAAAACAGTCCATTTAATTGCGTGGTGATGATTTTAGGGACTTTATCCATCGTCCGAAGAGTAAAATATTAAGAGAATTAAAATCACGACGTTTCGGAAGCTGGCTCTGCTTCCGTCCTCAGGTGAACGAAGGTGGAGAAGAGAAGAACACTTACTCTGTCTAAGGGGGCCAACAGAGTGAGTGTTCTTCTCTTCTCCCCCTCCAGTCATCTGAGGACGGAAGCAGAGCCAGCTTCCGAAACGTTGTGGTTTTAATTTTTCAATATATTTAATATCGCACTCTTCGGACGATGGACAACGTCCATAAACCCATCACCACACAATATTAAATACCGTCGTCAAAACCTTTTAGCGTCTACTTAATGTTACAAACTTCCAAGTTAACCACAAATGAACTACGTAAAGCATCTCGCGGCAATAAAAAACAACCACAACAAGAAAACAAAAACCTCAATTAAGACACTGCAACACGGCGGTGTAGTGCAGTGTAGCATAATGCATCACACGCCCAAGCTACCCTCTTGACACGGTCCGATCCAGCCACATGGCCTTCAAGTCTCCAGAGAGGACTGTGCTGTAGAATAGGGTCGAGCTGCTAATGCCACGCTCTGCTGCTGGCGACCAGCAAATGTCCCACTGATTTAGTTCGGCGTTCTTTTTGTGTATAAACAGTCCCAGGTTCATCCTTTCTCACCTGCACTGAGTGATTTGTACTCTGTTCAGCACGGGTAGTCAAAGCGAGAAGAATGAGATGGGTGGGGCATGTAGCACGTATGGGGGAAAGAGACGTGCATACAGGATTTTGGTGGGGACATCTGAGCGAAGGCGACCACTTGGAAGACCCAGGCGTAGATGGAGGATAATATTAAAATGGATCTTCATGAAGTGGGATGGGGGCATGGACTGGATTGAGCTGGCTCAGGATAGGGACAGATGGCGGGCTCTTGTGAATGCGGTAATGAACCTCCGGGTTCCATAAAATGCGGGTAATTTCTTGACTAGGTGAGAAACTGTTAGCTTCTCAAGAAGGCCTCTGCTCCATGGAGTTAGTTGAGCACGTACTTGTCACGTGATCCACATCGTTTGTAATTTTCCACAGTCCTGCCTAGCAAATGACCGGGCAGAACGTGGAAACACACATACAGCCTACAACATATTTCACTTATGTTCTATTCGGGATTATCATCCTGCCTGTACAACGGGTCACAGGAACCTCTATACAAGACCGCACGGCGTCATGCCGCAACAGACTTAATCCACTACCGTGAACACATGAAACGTCTTACAAATGAGATGTGTACTTCAGACACACTGAGCAAAAGGCACTGCGCATTTATACTACGTCGATCGGGAACATCCCTCCAAGTGAATGATCGGCTGTCTTTGTAAATAAGATTCAGACGTGAGATCTTCGCTCTTCTGGGATATTACGCAGCGTAGATTGATAGTTACCGACGTTTCGGGACAAATTCTCAGTCTTATTTTCTAATGTCAATCAGTGTTCTTGGAATGCTTGACGCTAGAAGATGAAACTTCACTGAAGTTACTTGTAAGAATAACGTATCAAGTGCATAATGTCACGTACACGTAATGGAGGCATTTTATGAAATGAGTGGGAAGAACTCATTAAACAAAGAAAGGATTCAAACACTTTGAGAATTTTTGTCTTTAGGCTAAGGTGTGTTTTAATAAGTTGATTTGTGTTACCTGAATTTTTAATAAAAATGCTTATAGTGACGTCGAAATTTCGAGTAATTGCCCGAAGACCACCTCTACGTGGCCAGCATTTACATATTCACAAGGTTTCGCCGCCGGTCCCAGCGTCCGCGCGGTCTAAGGCGTAGGTCTGCAGCCGAGCGCTTGCTGGGATTGTGGGTTCGAATCCCACCGGGGCAATGGATGTTTGTCTTGTACAGTGTTTGTGTTGTCAGGTATAGGTCTCTGCGACGGGCCGATCCCTCGTCCAGAGGATTCCTACCGACTGTGGTGTGTGTCTGAGTGTGATCAAGTGGAAAAAATATAAACCCTCGACACCTGCTGTGAACAAGTAGATAGAAGAGGGAAGGACTACGAAACGAAACAAGGTTTCGCCGACAACAGACACAACAATTACTGATGATTCTAACCTGTTTACAGTGGCTTTTATATAACACTCGGTCAGGGAAACTGTATTCCACGTAAGTCACAAGGGGATTTCAATTATATAATGCAGTTAGCTGGTAATGCGAAATATGATTTTCAGTTGGTATAACACGGCGAGGATAAATTATTTGTCAGCCAACAAACATAAAATATAATGGTTGGATAGAAATACGTAGCTAAGCGGTTTAACACGTATGTAAACACATTAACCCGTTAATCAGATACGTACACTTCGAAATAATCCACCAACATACGTGCCAAATACGGCGTCCTTCCACGTGTCCGCATTTCAGTAACAACCACAGCCTCTACTGCACCGAAATAAAAGTAGCAGCGCTGAAATTTTTGTTTTATCTGAAGGGAAAAATAGATTTGCCTTTTACAATCTTTGTTTAGTCAAACCCCCACTAACTGCATGAAAGTGGCCCTTCTTCACTGCTGCTCTACACAAACGAGTGTGAAACATCACACAAATTGCATTTATTTTGCACAGTTATAGAGTTTACATATTTCTGCCTTGATTTGCCTCTATCTGGTCTTTAACATCTCAGAAGTAGGTAAATAAATTTATTAAAGAATTTAATGTGTTCCATGTCTGTGGACTATATCATACAAAAACACTAATCACCAACAAATGCACAAAGAGAGCTTTATCATCAATCGTAACACACTCCTACATGTTTCAACCCTGCTGGGTCATCTTCAGGGAGAACTTTCCGTTACCGTTACACTAAGGTTGCACTTTAAAGTTAAGTGAGAATGTGCTGTTGACTGTGTACTGCGTTGTTTTTGGAGGCGTGAACTCTCTGCGGTCCGGGAGTTCACGCCTCCAATACACAGTCAACAGCACATTCTCACTCAACT
>BLKM01000247.1:19623-54678 GCA_013340265.1 Coptotermes formosanus | reverse complement strand
CGCAGTAAACACACTGCGTCTCGGTTATAAAAACCAATCAGTTAATGCTGTATAGGGAAATAATCGCTGTTTCTTCTGAGATCCACACAAAACACATAAATACACTGTGTGGGCAGAACGTGGCATTTAAAGACCCAGTCCGCACCGCGCAGTAAACACACTGCGTCTCGGTTATAAAAACCAGTCAGTTAATGCTGTATAGGGAAATAATCGCTGTTTGTTCTGAGATCCGTACAAAACACATAAATACATTGTGTGGGCAGAACGTGGCATTTAAAGACCCAGTCCGTACCGCGCAGTAAACACTGCGTCTCGGTTATAAAAACCAGTCAGTTAATGCTGTATAGGGAAATAATCGCTGTTTGTTCTGAGATCCACACAAAACACATAAACGCAATGTTAGCACCATGTGAAATTTTTGAATATTAAACTGGTGGTACGTAAAGTTACCGCTGGGATTTAAAAGGTTAAACGCAGGGAAGAGAAAAATACCAGAAACAGCCTCTGGTGTTTTAGATGTTAAGATCTGGTGTGAAGATATAAGAATTTCTTGCATTTCTTGCTGAAATCTCTGACATATTATTGGATACATTCTACGAAAGCAATAAAATTTCTTACAGAAATGTAACCATGTCTGACATATGAAAATCAAATTCTTTGGTGTCTCCTCTCAGAACGCTTCGTCGCTATGAACGTACAGCATTTCTCCTTTGCCGCAGTTTTATCAATAAACTCGAAAGTCAGTCCGTACGTACTGCGTAAATTTACGACGCTATTCTTCATAAGACTCCAGTGCTTTTGGCACGGGACCCAGCGCAGCCCTGGGACTTCAGACACAAAATATCGCTCAAAGTTAAACGAAGTGCATCCTGTGTTGTTCAAACCGTGTCACAAGTCTCATCTGGCCACAGTGCAAGGTGCAAAAGAAAGTACTGTAATATCTGACGTCATCACGACAGTATAATACTGACGCCGTGTAGTTCAGTAAACGGTTACCAACATTTCGAAAGAGAAAACACCTCCATATTCAGGGTACAAAGGTATTCCCATATTGGAAATTAAGTCAAAACGTACGAAATGATGCTAAATCCTGCTAGCATAAAATGCACCACATCTGAGCATACGCCATGAGAACCTCAGCGATCAAAGACAGGGGAAGACAGCTGCTGGAATGAAGAACAAAGATATGTTATGTGTTCAGATCGCTGCATTTCTTATCAATAACCTCTGATCGCGTCTCGCGCCAATTATTTGATTCGTAGCCCTTCCGTGAAATTACCTACGGACGCTCGAAACACGGGCATATCCAGAGGCAAGAACACAAATTGAAGAGTTACGGGAAAGGAGTAGTGAGAAGAATTTAGAATTAGGACGAAGCAACAGGAGGATGGATAAACTCACATAATGAAAAACGTTACGTGGACTTCATATTCGATTCTGCCCGCCTCCCCCCCCCCCTCCCACCGCGTTACATGTTGTATAGCCGGTGGCACAAAAAAATCCTCACAAATCTACAGCATCCAGCGTCAGGGTGTACCCTGGAAATAGACGCAATACACTCTTCCGATACACCCCCCCCCACCCACCCCTTGTACTAGGATAACAGTCGAGGCGGTTCGTTCATGTAACACGTTAGTAATAATCAACCAGGCCACACGGTGCCAAAAAAAACTATTCATTTCCGCCACTGAAACCTGTAATATCGTAACTGGGAATCCGCATTCAGCGACTGCGCTACGTGTACTCTTAGGAAACTAATTCAATAGAGATGATACAGGGGGGACATGTAGCATGCACTGACGAAATAATAAATATAAATGGATTCAGCTGTCAGTTTAACCTTTTAAAGCCTAGCGGTAACTTTACGCACCACCAGGTTTAACATTATAAAAAATTCTACATTGTGCCCACATTGCGTTTATGTGTTTTGTACGGATCTCAGAACAAACAGCAACTTTTGCCTTATAAAACATTAAGAGACTGGTTTTTATAACCGAAGTGGAGAGTGTTTACAGCGCGGTACGCACTGAGTCCTTATATAAAACAGATACGCTTCGTCTTTAAAGGGTTAATGGCGGTAACACAAAAACCACAAGAGTTAGGCGCAGAAACATACCATGATCATAACGGCGCATCGAATACAAAATATGTTTTCCAATTCGAGAATTACAATATGGTAGACATGCGAAACTATCTCGTTACGTACAAGGCAAAGGGTTTGTTTACGTAGTTAGTAACTTTTTCGCCAAATTTGTCCTGAGAAACAGGCTTCAATTTCGTTCAAAAAGCCCTTATAATTCCACCTCGCTTTCGTAGCTTCGCACTAAATAAAAGTGACTCGGTACATTCACGCTCCGACTGCTTCGACCTCTGTGTAAAAGGTCCCTGGCCCCATTGTGTAGGACGCTGAATGAGCCCTGCCATCTGGTGGCCCTTATTGACCCACTGAAAAACGAGGAACATATCTGTCGATACACAACAAAACCGACTCCGTGGTTTTCGATTACGTATTTCGGCCAGTAGAGTGAGGCAGCCCCCGGCGCACACAGTGCTTCTAATACACCAGCAACAATTCAATTTAAAAGGGCCTTTCGGAGCACTGCAAGGCAATCAAACATTCCCAATTCCAATATCCTATCCCTCTTTTCTAATCCACGAAGCTTCAAGTGCTGAAGCAACGAAGTGAATAACCTGCCTGGCGGCGAGGAACGGCAAACCTGTGACGCCCTGATACGGTCATAAAGACGCCTGATAATACAGTTTCACTTTCACCTTCACAAAACAGCTTCTTAAGTGTCAGAACTTGAATTTTATTTGTTACTTTGGAAAGTAAAGTCTAATTTTTATGGTACGTACGTATGTATGAGTAACTGAACTCAATCAGGTTTTCTGAGAGACAGAAATAATCATGTCGAGACGTAACTTATTCTAGTTGGAGTCACACACACACACACACACACACACACACACACACACACACACACACACACACACACACANCATACATACATACATACATACATACATACATACATACATACATACATACATACACACACATACATACATACATACATACACACATACATACATACATACATACATACATACATACACGCACACATACCTATATACGTGTAAATAACGCCTCCATGAAGCACACCTCGTATGAATCAATACCCGGACAACATTATGAGACGACCCGGAAACTGGGGTTCGAGTCTCGCCATCGACAGGCGTTTGTCTCTTATCCAAAGGCTCCAGATGGGCTCTGGGGCTAAACCCCCCTCTTATATCCAGTGTGTACCTCGGCCTCCTTGCCCGCAATTAAATTGGCCGAGACTTGCTGATGGTGGGGATTTTAAGAATGCATGGATCCCTAAACCCACAGCCGTATGTCTTCACTTGGGCAAACGAAGGACTGCAGCTTTTCCTTCCGCTTCTTCAGCCATAGCAATCTTTGCGTATCACACGGCTAAACCACACTTCGAGTGTAGTTCTGATTCTGATGTGCCAAATATCCAAGAAAGGTCTAATTCAAAACACAAACAGTAATTATATAGAGTAATTACAGATTTGTTTTAAAGATAAATATGTACAAGGTCTTCATTCTTCTGGGATGTTACGCTGCGTAGATTGGTAGGTTGTTACCGACGTTTCGCGACATATCGCTCCCAACTTAAAGGATCAATAATTCTTGTCCCGAAACGTCCGTAACAAACTACCAATCCACGTTGCGTAAACTCCCAGGCAAGTGAATATCCCATTTACACCGTGGCGGAAACCTGAAATGACACAAAAACGCATCTTTGTTACAAACCCAACTGTATTTCAAGCACAAGAAATTTAGGTGTTCTGGCAGAGAGCAATTTTCTTACTCCGCGATCCGCCAAAGGGATGGCCTATACACACATTCTACTGTGGAGTTAGTGGACAGGACTGCCGTGAAGGTAACCTAGTGTTCGGGTCGGCCTGACTCCATGGAAGAGTCTTCCGATTCTCAACATCCAGTTCCGTGCTACAAATGTAACCACCGAGCGTTTCCCCCTGAAGCTTCCGTTCCGCCAAAACAGTAAAACAAAACGACGAGTCTCCAGCCAGAAATGACCAAGGAAGTGCCTAAAACACATTAGTCCCTTCCCTTCAGACTACAGTAATTCATACAAGAAGAACACTGAACATGGTGCGTGTGTTTTCCCATCAAATTTCCCCATATCCCTTTCAAAGCACTAACGCAGCCACAGTTCTAACAGCGAATATGTTTTTATATGGTCGTAAAAAGGACCTTGGTAATGTGACCCTTTACTCTGATGACCCATTAATTAGGTGCGAAACCTGAGGCGCTGCGCGTCTCTACTAAAGGCACAGCCAGCTTACGTAATGGATAAGGTAATATATCACAAAAGGCCGCCAGTTTTGCATTAACCCTTTAAAGACGAAGCGTGTCTGTATTATATAAGGACTCAGTGCGTACCGCGCTGTAAACACTCTCCACTTCGGTTATAAAAACCAATCTCTTAATGTTTTATAAGGCAAAAGTTGCTGTTTGTTCTGAGATCCGTACAAAACACATAAACGCAATGTGGGCACCACGTAGAATTTTTTAATGTTAAACCTGGTGGTACGTAAAGTTACCGCTAGGCTTTAAAAGGTTAAACAGTTTAAGGGAATAATTTTGTTACTCCCGCCTCAGAGTTCGTTTACGTGCGGTACATTAAAGCAATGTTCATAGCATTATGACTACTAAAGAACTCATTTAGTGTGTTAAAACGTCAGTACACGGTAGACAAAAGAAATTCATTTAGAGTTTTGATGGAAAAGCCTGTGGAAGGAGTTCTCTTGGAAGATCTAAAAGTAGATGGGAGAATAATATTAAAAGGTTCTTGAATGAAACAGACGGGAGGGTGTGAGCTGGATTATTCTGGCTCGGAACAGTAAGTAGTGCGGTGTTCCTGTAAACATAATAAAGACTTTGAACGGCAGCCATAAAATGCCCTGAATATTTTGAACAGCTAAGGAAATTACACTCTTTAAGAGGACTGTACAGTACGAAGTTACTTAGGTACCCACTTAGTTACTTAGTTTAGTCAGTCAGGCAGTCGGTTGGTTCGTCAGTCAGTCACTCAAGTTTAGTTCAGTTTAGTTCAGTTTAGTTTAGTTTAGTTTAGTTTAGTTTAGTTTAGTTTAGTTTAGTTTAGTTTAGTTTATAGTTTAGTTTAGTTTATAGTTTAGTTTAGCTTACTTTAGCTTAGTTTAGTTTAGTTTAGTTTAGTTTAGTTTAGCTTAGTTTCGTTTCGTTTCGTTTAGTTTATAGTTGAGTTTATATTTATTTTATAGTTTAGCTTAGCTTAGCTTAGTTTAGTTTAGTTTAGTTTAGTTTAGTTTAGTTTAGTTTAGTTTAGTTTAGTTTAGTTTAGTTTAGTTTAGTTTAGTTTAGTTTAGTTAGTTAGTTAGTTAGTTAGTTAGTTAGTTGGTTAGTTAGTTAGTCAGTCAGTCAGTCAGTCAGTCAGTTAGTTAGAAACTTAAAAGTCAGGCTGTGATATTCCTAACACTCTTTTCTAGCAACTCAACATCTGAATCCCAGTCTCTTTAACATCTCAAATAGTATAAATTTTAAACACGTTTTAGGCTATACCCAGTCTCTTCATTCTTTTTCATTTGTTTTAAAAGCAAAAGTAAATACCCCTATACTCTGCCACACGTACAAACTCCCTTCTCCTATCCACAGAAATTCCCGAAGGCTTTCTAGATGTTGTAATGTTACAAATATGTGTAGAGGTTTCATATCATTTTACAAATAACAAAATCCTCCATTCAATGCAAGGAAAAAAGAGACAATGCCAAGTGTTTGAAAACCAATTTGAACGGCTGCTATCAGTTTCAGCTGCACTCTTGCTATGACAAGGCTCAAGCAGCAGTTGGACAAAAGCGATAGTCCGACTGGAAAAAAAAACGAAGGCGAGTCACATAATTACAGTGTCCCTATGTGCTATGTGACAGTACTTATGTGCTGAGAAATACGCCGAGTTGTGTCATCACAAAAAGTGACGTGATAGCCTATCCCTGCCAAGATATCAGCCGATGAGTGTTCAGCAAACAGTCAGGCCGCCACGTCCTCTCAGCAACAACACCAAACGTACTGCAAAAAACTGTTCTCAATTTATAGTTAAGTACAGAGTGACACGGGCTGGAAAGGCTCAGTCGGTATAGTGGCTCGCTGCTGGTTGGGCGGTCTGGGGATCGAATCCCGGTGGGTGGGGAGGGACATTTTCTGCACCCTTCCAGGCTGTCTCTTACTGATAGTGTTCAAAACGGCTCTGGGACCCGCACAGCCTCGGCTTCTACAAGCACCAGAATGTCTTTCTGCAGGCAAAGCAGCTAAGGCATGAAGCTGACCACCGACCTCCTTCGGTTGCAGAGTACACGGAGCCATACCTCCGGATCACCATACGTCCTCATGGATAACTTTATATTAAATTCTACTTGATACTTGTGTTTCAAATGCATATATTTAATTTCCGCTTAGGATGTGTCTGGCGGAGGTACAAAGGTTTGGGTCCCCACAGCATCCAGTGTTTGTAGAGAAACGTTACGCGGAAATACGTCTCTACGACACTAAGTCTGTACGTCACAATTAATTTAGTTAGTCCTTCCCTCGTCTAAGTACCTGTTCACAGCAGGTGTCGAGGTTGTTTAGTTTCATTTGATCACACTCAGACACACACCACAGTCGGTAGGACTCCTCTGGAAGAGGGATCGGCCCGTCGCAGAGACCTATACCTGACAACACAATCACTGTACAAGACAAACATCCATGCCCCCGGTGGGATTCGAACCCACGATCCCTGCAAGCGCTCGGCTGCAGATCTACGCCTTAGACGGAGCGGCCACTGGGACGTCACAATTACTAATGGACATATCCCTCCAACTTCTTGGTTTTCATCGAAAGTACGCCGCGCAACTGCTACCCTAACTTGCGTTCCCACTCTCGGCATTTGTTCGGTGAAATTTCTTTCGTCTAAGCAAACTCGAGACAAACAAGCAGCTGGGTTTAGAACTAATGATTCTGCATGTTTAAAGCATCCACAAAAGAGTTTAATACAGCGCGTTCAAACAAGCAATAACAAAATTGATGCAATTAATATTAAATGAAACATTAAAATTAGGGGTTAAAATATTGATTACAAATATTACTAAATTAAACACAAAAACTGTCTTCACAACTTCAATTTAAAATTATTATTTATAAAATACTAGGCTACATGTTTCAACCACCTAGGTGGTCATCATGAGGCCTCGTTATAGAATATAGTAGAAAAAGATTATTGATCCCAATCTTATAGTTACAACGCTGTATTTTACAAATTGAAAAAAAAATTAAATTTTATACTTGGTACCAACCCTATAATATACACAAGTTTCACAATTTGTAATGTCAAAATGAGATCTCATTGGCATAATCTTCTTCTACTACATTCTATAACGAGGGGAGATGATGACCACCTAGGAGGTCGAAACATGTAGCCTAGCATTTTACAAATGATAATTTTAAATTGAAGTTGTGAGGACAGTACTTAATTGTGTTTTATTTGGTAATGTCACAGCGGTATGCGGTCTATAAAGACAAATATTACTATTATTAGTATCATAAAACGTCATATTATTGGTTAAAGACGGGAGCCAGAATCACGCAGTCAGTGTCACGACTAGGCTGAACAATCCACAGTTAGATTCCCCTTCAGGTGCAAGAAAATTTCCTCAAAAAATACCCAAGCCAGCCCTGAGATACACCTAGCACACTACTTAATGGGTACTGGTGTCTCCTTTACCGGGGATAAAGCGGCCGGAAGGTGCAGCTAACCACCCACTTGCATCTAACGCCAATATTAATGAGGAATGCAGCTATGCCCCTGTTCAGCAATGTACTTTCATGAGGTCCATGGAGCAGAGGCCTTCTTGAGAAGCTAACAGTTTCTCAGCTTGTCAAGAAATTACCAGCATTTTATGGAACCCGGAGGTTCATTACCGCATTCACCCGCCACCGGTCCCTATCCTGAGCCAACTCAATCCATTCCATGCCCCCATCCCACTTCTTGAAGATAATTTTAATATTATCCTCCCATCTACGCCTGGGTCTCCCAAGTGTTCGCCTTCACTCAGGTCTCCCCACCAAAATCCTGTATGCACTTCTCTTTCCCCCCCACACGTGCTACATGCCCCGCCCATCTCATTCTTCTCGATTTGATTACCCGAATAATATTTGGTGATGAGTACAGGTCATTAAGTTCCTCGTTATGTAGTCTTCTCCACTCCCCTGTCGCCTCGTCCCTCTTAGGCCCAAATATCCTCCTCAGCACCCTATTCTCGAACACCCTCAGACTTTGTTCCTCCCTCAGTGTGAGAGACCAAGTTTCACACCCATACAAAACAGCAGGTAAAATTACAGTGCTGTATGTAGTTACGTGGCATACATAAAGATAAATTTACCCTCAACTTTTGCCCACAGACACGGCAGCCACAAATATCCTACATTGGTATAAGTAAACCTGCATTGCGAATTGAAAGCATCACCCCCCCCCCCCCCCCCCCAACTGCCCCGAACGCTAAGTAGGATTGCCGGTCGCACATCTCGACCATAAAGTTAAATTCAGTATGGGATGAACCCTTAACCGACTGAAATGCTAGCGCGTGTTCTGGTACCGAACTGGCAACCCTGAGCTCGACAGACACAGTACCTTTAATCCTAAGGCGCTTTCGAAAAATTGCGAAACGAGACTACTAGCGTCTTCATTTATGTCTGTATGTCTGTCCGTCCGTCTGTTCCTCTGTTCACATAGAATAACTCGGTTGACAGTGGATGGAGTTTCATGAAATTTGATGTTTCAGGATTTTTCGAAAATATTTTGAGAACATTCAAGTTTCATTAAAATCTGACCAGAATAACGCGTACTTTTCATGAAGACCTGTGTATATTTGTGACAGCATCCCGCTGGATTGTAATTAGAATGAGATCTGTTTCAGAGAAAAGTTGTAAAGGAAATCAAAAACACATTTTAAGTTCAATAACTTTTTTTTCAGAAAACCGTGCCGCTTATGAGATAATGTAGAAAAATATGGTAAAGCCGGACAGGCCACAGATGGCAATATAATACTGCGCATGCGCTTTCTATGCTGGATAACTAAGGCTACAGACACACACAAAGAATATCTCATATGTATTGCATTTCCACTACAACAATTGTTACGCGAACGCGCCTAAGTGTTACCTTATACGCATTCTGCCTGCCTTATTTTATACAGGGTTTCACACGTAATGCACCGCATTGGTCTCATAGACCATCCAGTGTGTAGGAAGGATAGCAGAAAATAAAACTGACAAGCCATGCTAGCAAGCGATAAAAGATTGTCAAACAAATTGGTTATTGCAGTTCACAGGAAACGTCAAACGGCGTGGGAAGGAAACTTTCTGCACGGCATACTGTGAACACGCTACTGATATTTTCCAGGCCCAGCAGACAAACCGGTTTCAGGCTGGGGGCTGAACACTCAGCTCCACGTAGCGCCGGAGTTAAGAATGTGTGGAGTTACGCTCTATTCCTTATATGTCTTCACACTGCGTCGCTTAAACAAGCACTAGCACAACTTACAGCTATGTTACCTCGGCAAAGTTGGCAATACCGTCAATATCATGCTGCTACCACAGAAACAGTTTCGTTTCGTAGACCGCACCCCTTCTACATATTCACAGCAGGTGTCGAAGTTGTTTATTTTCACTTGATCACATTCAGACACACACCACAGTCGGTAGGACTCCTCTGGGCGAGGGATCGGCCCGTCGCAGAGACCTCTACCTGACAACACAAACACTGTACAAGACAAACATCCATGCGCCCGGTGGGATTCGAACCCGCAATCCCAGCAAGCGCTCGGCCGCAGACCTGCGCCTTAGACCGCGCGGCCACACGACAGAAACAGTAAGTTGTCTAAATAATGGATAGATACGCAATGCCAACAGTCGCCGGAGGTGAGGTACTCTCCGGCAGCATTAGGGTTTTCTGACATGTGAGGCTGAATGTCTCGGTACACGCCTGCAGCCTCCAGTGCAAAAGGTACACTGGGGTAAAAACATCGGGGACGTCAGCCTGACAATTTATCCCATACACGTCCGACATCCAAAGCACAGGTCTTATATCACCACTCCACCTGCAGTTCTTCACTTATCACAGTGACGCATTTACCTTTCACTCTAAATGTTTTAGATTTTAAGTAATCGAAATTCCCCCGTCTACAGTCCCATCCGCATAGGGTGTTCATGAAGGGACGCAACCCACACAGTGAACCTTTATCCTGCTAATGTGGAATATATGGTGAGCTGCTAATAATGCCAGCACCACTAATGTGTAATATTTGGTGACCTACATTTGGCAAAGCTGAAAGGAGCCTCTTTGTCTCTCTCTCTCTCTTTGCACAGTGTCTCAACACTGAATCAATCGTGAAAGACGTCCTATGTCATATCTGTGTGCACACACTTACTCGGCTACCAACTGGGCCCTTAAGGACCTAGTTGGTAGCCAAATGGTGCTGGCATTATTAGCAGCTCACCATATATTCCACATTAGCAGGATAAAGGTTAAACGACGTTAGAGGAACCCTTAACAAAACATACACGGAAGCACAATTTCATTTCACCATGAAGTCTGCTTAGGAATTCCACTAGAGCAGGGCAACATACTCGTTCCAAATTCCGCTATAGAATACAACTTTGAAATGTTTTGATTTATAAACACTGCTTAGTGAAATGCTCGTTGAGTCAAACGAAACGGCAAAGGCGGAGCCGAGAAGAGCAGCAACAAATTCTGTGCCCTGAATAATTAAACGGATGCCACACAAAAAAGCAGGCAGCACTGCTGAACTATCCGGAGCGCATCCCAGCAAAATAAGCTTACTTCAAAATACCTGACCTCAAGCGTCTGCTCTTATTTTATACGCAGCTTAATGACCAAACAGTTAAGCCCCTATAATTCCGATATTCATTCACTGAGTTAACTACTGTAGCCAGTGTGGCTGAACAGCAACTAACCTTTCCAAGACAAGGATGCAGGATTCATTAATGGCGTTCACGGGCCTGGGTGAACAAATGCCTTGCGTTTTTCGGATTTTTTTAAATCTTGTCCATAGATTTTAAATATAAGTCACAACCAACAAATTTGCAGAAGTATTAACAAGTATAACATGCACTTTAACCTTTTAAAGCCTAGCGGTAACTTTACGTACGACCAGGTTTAACATTAAAAAATTCTACGTGGTGTCCACATTGCGTTTATGCGTTTTGTACGGATCTCAGAACAAACAGCAACTTCTGCCTTATAAAACATTAAGAGATTGGTTTTTATAACCGAAGTGGAGAGCGTTTACAGCGCGTTACGCACTGAGTCCTTATATAAAACAGATATGATTCGTCTTTAAAGGGTTAAACCCCTATATATGTTTCGGCAAATAAATTGTCATCCTCAGAGGGCATTTATTACAGAATTATTTACCAAACATATCTAGGGGTTCAAAATATATTATATATTTGTTAATAATTTTGTGCATTTGCTGGTTTTGACTTAAACTCACGATAAAATGCACGGTACACACCACATAGAATTGTTTCACAGATATCTTCTAGGACTCCATTCAACGCAATCAGCCCTTTCCAACACGTATAAGTTAATGGGACAACACAAAGACAGAAAAATCGCAGACACACATTTAATGCCCGGACTGGGATTCGAAATTGCAATCACAGTATCCGAGCGTCAGAAGATAGCACAAACACTGTACCGGGTATCCCCAGTGTTTGGCTCTCAAGATGCCGTTAAAATTAAAATAAATACAACCAAAACTTTCCGTTTTCTGACGGCCTACCAAACAACTGTCATAACAAAGATACGACGCCTTAACACGCCTGGATTACGGCTCGCTTGACGTAATATGCAGCACCTGTAGACCAGTGAGAAGCACGGCAAGTCCGTTACAGCCTACTCAGAAAGATGCTTCGTGTATTGCAACTTTTTTTTCACTTCAGATCTTAAGAATCCAATCCAGCCATCTGCAATTAGAAACATCCGTCCAGCTGGCCGGGTCACAGGTTGGCCACAGACAATACAGTATTCAGCCAGTTTTATTGCACACAAACAAATAAATTAGCATTAGAATATGAATTATATTTTAACCCCAGCGACACATCGTGCATCTTTTATAAACAACTTTTATCTTTTTGTACCACTGGACGATGGCTTGTTTCTAGAAACCTAAACATGTAGCTCTGGTTAAAGTGTAAGTTGTGGATTATTATTGATTATATATATATATATATGGGTCTAGCGAATAAAGGAGGTCCTTGACAAGTTGTGACGGAATTCAGCTCACGACGCTAAATAAAACCAGCTCCAGTATGACTGCCGTTATCCGAAATTTAATGAGAAATTTTCAGAACTCCGTGAACGGATTACCAGCCCGAGTGGACACACGTGTTACGTTCAACACGATGCAGAATGCCTCAAACATGTGTGCCAATCTACATAATCTTACCTTGATTTCAGGATTCCGCCGCGATGTTAACCCTTTAAAGACGAAGCATATTTGTTTTATATAAGGATTCAGTGCGTACCGCGCTGTAAACACTCCCCACTTCGGTTATAAAAACCAATCTCTTGACGTTTTATAAGGCAAAATTTGCTGTTTGTTCTGAGATCCGTACAAAACACATAAACGCAATGTGGGCACCACGTAGAATTTTTTAATGTTAAACCTGGCGGTACGCGAAGTTACCGCTAGGCTTTACACGGTTAATGAGACCCGCGCCCTTCCGGGATACACGCGTAACATCCCAGAAGGGGGAAGATCTAAATAATATTACATCATAAGCGAAAACTTCAGGTTTAGATTTTCGGACTGAAAGTTCATAATCCTTAGATCTCTCGCCAATTTTCCTCAGTTTTCATAGGAAAGGTGTAGGATAGTTTAGTAGTCTAGGTCACTATCACTTTCTTACGCAGCGTTGCCTGTCGGTCCAGACGTTCTTCTGCCCAAACGGTTAGCCTACCTGACACTTCTGACAGCCCCTACTGTCTAATTAGGTATGACAAGCCGCCAACATATTCTGGCCAGAGCAGTGACTACGCTAACGGCTGCAAGACGGAGTATTTCTTGTTCAATTCCCACCAAGGATAAGCGATTTTACTGTTTTCCGAAATGACTAGCCAAAACCCTAACCAGTGGGCAATGAACGCTATATTCTCTATGATAAATCGGCCGAAATGTTAAGCTGACCTCATCCCTATATCCAGTGCTAACATATAGAAAATCTTCAACTGTACCTCCACGCCTCCATACTCCTTCACGAAGTGCACAGAGCAACATTACTGTCTGCATAGTCTTCGATGAAAAACCGATAGTGTATCAGAAGGACCAGAAAAATCGAGAAACAAACATGAAAATAAATAAGAGTGTAGGGGTGAAAAGAGATAAAACGCGACAAGGAAGAAGGGCGAACGACGAAAGCACTGATAAAGTAAAGACGTAGCGAACGCGTACTCCTTTCCTCTGCATCGCCATGTAGTCTAACGTTTAAACATGGCTGATTTACTCAGTGTTTTGCGAGCTTGTTCCGAGTGCAAACGTTAATAAAATTTATCGTATGGAAAACACACGGCTACTTTGTGCTCAGTCGGCCAGCAACATTTAACTAGCTGAGAACTTGGTTTGGGATGACGATTACATTTATAAATGTCAACTATTTCATTACAACAGGATGTACCGAGCGCAGCGAGGCTTGCTGGCGGTGGGATTTAGTTTGCGGTGTCGCAGGATTTTAAAATCCTTGCAGAAACAAGGCAATATGGATGTCGCCGTAAGGCAACGTTCTGCCCCTGGATATAACGCTGTAAAAGCCGACAGGCCTGCACAGAACAATCACAGGAAACTAAATTACGTAACCCCAGACAGGTAATTTAGAAAAATTGTTACATCCTGGGTAACCTCAAATGTATAGAATTATACAGAAATGATGGATTTTATTTTAAACATTTTACAAAAGTTAAGGCGGCCCTGAAATATAAATCTGCCTTATACGCATGAAATAGCGCATACAATGTCGTAATTTTTAAAAGCACAGATAGAAAATCTTCGCGGAGTAATTCTAAGCTTATCTGGAAAATCTAGGACGGAATTAACTTTTAAAGCTTAGCGGGTACGTTACGTAGCACCTGGTTTAAAAGTTGAAAAATTCTACATTACACTGATAGTGCCTTTATGTGTTTTGTACGGATCTTAGATCAAAGAGCAACGTTTACCTTCTACATCATTAAGTGATTTGTTTTTATAACCGAAGTGCAGAGTGCTTACAGCGCGGTACAAGCTCTTTCCTTATATAAAACAGATTACCTTTCGTCTCCAAAGGGTTAAAGCCCTCCCCCCCCCCCAAATAAAACAATATCACATACATTAAAAGAACACATACCTGGCATCAACTTAGTCTGTAGAAACATGAAAATACAGGTAACATTGTGATCTTCTAGGCCCAGCGATTGTAAACACAAAACATCGACTTATGTGGTGCTGTTTGTACCCCATAGTAGTATTTATCGAAGGGTAATCAGACGTGTTTCACCATGTTCGAGATTAGCAAAACTCTTCACCTAAAACCTCTATTTGCAAAACAATGAACACTTTTTAAATGCGCAGTTTAAGGTAAACCGCAGACGCGGGTAAGGTTCAGTAGAATTTTTTCTGAGCTTAATTGAACTTTTAAAGACTAAGTTTACGTTAATTTACGTTTAAACATTCAGTCCCTACCGCGCAGTAAACACTGTCTCGGTTATAAAACCAGTCAGTTAATGCTGTATACGGAAATAATCGCTGTTTGTTCTGAGATCCACACAAAACACATAAATACACTGTGTGGGCAGAACGTGGCATTTAAAGACCCAGTCCGCACCGCGCAGTAAACACACTGCGTCTCGGTTATAAAAACCAGTCAGTTAATGCTGTATAGGGAAATAATCGCTGTTTGTTCGGAGATCCACACAAAACAAATAAATACACCGTGTGGGCAGAACGTAGAATTGCTGAATGTTAAACCCGGCGGTACATATAGACCGTACCGCGCAGTAAACACACTCCGTCTCGGTTATAAAAACCAGTCATTTAATGCTGTATAGGGAAATAATCGCTGTTTGTTCTGAGATCCACACAAAACAAATAAATACACTGTGCGGGCAGAACGTGGCATTTAAAGACCCAGTCCGTACCGCGCAGTAAACACACTCGGTCTCGGTTATAATAACCAATCAGTTAATGCTGTATAGGGAAATAATCGCTGTTTGTTCTGAGATCCACACAAAACACATAAATACACTGTGTGGGCAAAACGTGGCATTTAAAGATCCAGTCCGTACCGCGCAGTAAACACACTCCGTCTCGGTTATAAAAACCAGCCAGTTAATGCTGTATAGGGAAATAATCGCTGTTTTTTCTGAGATCTACACAAAACACATAAATACACTGTGTGGGCAGAACGTGGCATTTAAAGACCCAGACCGTACCGCGCAGTAAACACACTCCGTCTCGGTTATAAAACCCAGTCAGTTAATGCTGTATAGGGAAATAATCGCTGTTTGTTCTGAGATCCACACAAAACACATAAATACACTGTGTGGGCAGAACGTGGCATTTAAAGACCCAGTCCGTACCGCGCAGTAAACACACTCCGTCTCGGTTATAAAAACCAGTCAGTTAATGCTGTATAGGGAAATAATCGCTGTTTGTTCTGAGATCCACACAAAACACATAAATAAACTGTGTGGGCAGAACGTGACATTTGTGAATGTAGATCTCTCGATAAGATAAGTAACCGCTGGGCTTCTAAGGGCTATGCACGGCGCCACGAAAACTTGTACGGGACTTATTTACTAGCCTTGGCACAACATCAAATTGAGGGGTTAAACTAACACCCCACTTGCTTCATCCCTGAAGAAATACTCTCATATATCCAATAGATGACAATGGGTGGTCCCAAATTTGATTTGAACGCTGTGAACAACAGTAGCACCTCTTATTCCTGTCGGAAATCGAACCCAGATTCGTCTGCTTTATAGCAGTACTGCTTCATGTAATAACGGTTAACTGAACCCTTAGAATACAAAGAAAGTGGTGCTAAGCAAGGGTTGAAATGAAAATGAGACAGTGTGTATAAGGTACTACAATACTGGCATCTACAGACAGACCAAATCATGTAAGTTGTAATTACTAATTTACCCCTCGGAAAACAATGCATATCCAGGTAGGTCAATGCTATTTCAAATTCGTTGATAGCCAAACTGTGTAAAGTCTCTACACGTAGTGAGCTTGGCTTACATCACCTCGTGTTTAAAGGGTTCAATTAGAGTTCACAGTGCTGCATGTAATCCAGTCACAGACAAACACGTAGCAATTCCACTGTCGTAACACTTCCCTGCTGCTGTATTGTTCGCATGTAAGCTACTTGTTATAACCGGGGAACTACACGAAACAACGACAAATAACCCGTCAATTTGTGTGGCAGCAGCAGAACTCAGTAACTAAAAAAGTCAAGCTCTTGTGTTTTGCATTAAAGCCATTTCTGATAAACGAAACAATTTAGTATTACAGCATTGGTGTGCGAATGAAGTAAAGTGGTGCACAATTATTACACACAAACATGCTGAAACACGGACACAGAAAGGAATCATATCGCTGGACGGGGTTAACACTGGAATCCGTCAGAAAATGCCTAACAACAGCGCAGACAAAAATACACTGAATATACTCTACCCCACTCAAAGTACCTAAGAGTTTCAACCAGAAATTAGAAACGGAATCAGACTACACAACTGCTATACACTTTTGTGACATCGAAATTAAAATCCACTCCGATTTCCTGAAACATTTCTATGTGCCCGAATATAATTTCCCCCTCACACGGAATACAAAGGTTTGGTTGAATGAAAACTTTTGCTTTTACCAATGGCCAACAGCTATTGATAGATATTTGCAGGCCTTCGCTTGCAGACAGAATTCTCTTTGTTTGTTTTGCCACCCTGCCAATATGATACTGCTGAAACTTCATCAGACTGTAACCAGTAGGTTCTTTGTACCTAATACACTGTACTGTACGTAACAGATATGAGTACCGCGTCTCTTTCTCGGGGATGAAGCGGCCAGGGCGTGACGCTGATTAACAATCCCCTTCCAGCGCCGAGGTAGAGCATGGGTACAGCTACACCTCTATCTCCCTTCTGTGCCCGCTTTCCACGTAACGGAACGGCTATACCTTGTACAAAATTGTCTGTGAAGACCTTTATGGCAGAGGGTTGACACTTCGCCTAGTACTAATGAAATATCACTCTATGAAACTTTCCCTTTGTATATTTTTAATGTTTCACAACACCAATTAAATCTAAAAAAACTGTCCTATTTTCTTTTGACATTTTTGATAACTTCATACAACCGTCCGCTACGTCAGTATGCAAGGAAAAAAGAGAAACATAAAACAAAAGGTAAGACTGTTTGTCACTAACGTATCTGCCTTTGAAGCATTAATACGAAACGAACTAACGTCTCGTCCCTCCACATAATGTCCTGGATGATGAACGTACGTTCAGCGTCACGGAGTTATTTGTCCTTAAACAGAGCCGAACGGCCATCTCAGCTACCTTAAGTTTTCTTGGAGGTACACGTCGAAATTGTAAACAGATACCTTTCTTGACATTTCTAAGAACTTAATAAACCAATCGGACACAAAACCACGCTGACCTTATCTCACTATCCACAAAAAAATTTAAACCGCAGTTTCCATTCTGTACCTGCTTCCGTCGACAATGTCAAAGAGTACAGGTGTCACACCTGCTGCCACACTTCTGTGCTATATAAACACGATTCTCTTCTCGTTCATTCAAACCTATGTTCCCCTTTGACCTCTTACTCCATTCGCCAACCTCAATGTGTTTTCTTAACCTGACTACTTCCACATCATTAACCTAAATACAGGAAATTATTTCCATATGCATGGCGCTGGAGCCCAGTGCGTCCCATGACCTGTGCTTTTCTGAGTCTCTGCGTCTTATTAAGGTTCTAAGGTCGGCATGCCGCATTTCGCCCCTACGGACATAACTATTCTTAATCGCTGGGCCCGAGTTTGAGAATAACTTTGCCTATCAAAACCTAAGGGGTAGGTTCCTACCGGATATTTGGACTGTTTACTGGCACCTGCTCCGTACCCGAAACGTCGTGTCTTTTTTAACACGAGGCAAGGGAGAGACTTCGTAGTACTTCCCTCTTCTACCTACTTGTTCACAGTAGGTGTCGAGGTTGTTTATTTTCACTTGACCACACTCAGACACACACCACAGTCGGAAGGACTCCTCTGGACGAGGGATCGGCCCGTCGCAGAGACCTCTACCTGACAAAAAAAGAACACTGTACAAGACAAACATCCATGCCCCCGGTGGGATTCGAACCCACGATCCCAGCAAGCGCTCGGCCGCAGACCCACGCCTTAGACCGCGCGGCCACTGGGATCGGCTGGGAGAGACTTCATGAAGTAAATTATTCCAGATTTGTAAACCTTCTTTACTGATACTTTTTTTGAAGTCCTGTTGTAAAGAATCTGTCCCCCGCCCTCATGCTCCTTGAAGGTGTGATCTTCAGCTACAGTGACATTCTCACCCTCATAAAAATTAAATCTGGGGGCCGAATGAAACCCCAGTATGCAGCACTGCGTGTTGCACAATGAATGCTAATTACTGCAGGCAAATTCCTCACTCCATCCCGCCAAAGGCGTAGAGAGTACTGCAACTGGGTCACCGCCATATCCTTGCCAAAACTTCCCAAGTTTCACCGCCAATCTTCTTCTCATCGATATCATGTAGATCTGCCATATTTACAGCATCATAAAATACACCACAAAACGCCACACGGCGTCATATCTGGGAAGACAGTAATTTTCTTGACAGTCTCCCAGTTTGACGTCCCATTCCTGTAGCCATAAGCTCAACCTTCATAGCACTGCCCCATTAGCCTGTGCTTATGTCTCTATATAATGGCCCCATTAAACTGGAATGTATCAGCATCTCGACATACCAAACAGGCTTTGGTAATTTGGTGCTATGGGAGATGTTGCCTCATCGGTGACCCCGAAATCATCAGATTTAATTGGGCCACAGACATGATAACTAATGTGCAGATTGGAAAAACAAACAGGAGAATAAAACTGTTACGCGTTCCAAAAGGATAATTGGTAGACGTACAATATATCATCGCAATAATGAATCTTGTATCCAGGACCCGTTGCGGCAAACTATAATAAAATAACGTAAATATTTCAGCCCTCGCATACGATATGTGGTAGGCACGAAACGTCAATAAATCAACTCTGTTTTTCTTTTGCGAGACGTGACAACTAACCAAAAAGAAAAGCTGCAAATGACATTAGCTTTGGTCCTATATTTTACGTCTATTCGAAAAAAACGAGCCTACCCAATCAGTTACAAAATGCATGCATGAAAAAGCAAAGAGATTAAACGTTTCTAAATAATCAGTATGCAAGATCTTTGTCAAAGATGATGAGTTTCCAGGACACGCATTCAGCCTCAAACTGTAGCTTTTCTACCCGTTAAAAAATTCTTAACGTTTACAATCCCCACTCTTTGAAACACAGCCCACGTACATACAATGAATTATAGCCCATCTATATACAGGGAACAATAACCTAACAGTTAGTTTCCTCTTCCGCTTGTGTGTAGGCTCTATATAACCACACATAGGCATAGAATTCACGTTAACACGTAATTTCATCTAAAACTTTACCACGCGCTTAAATTAAGCCATCACATAGCTCTGAAACTCGATAACTCCGGGTTTAAAACGCTATTCAAAACATTTCATGATTCCTACAAAGCTGAAGGATAAAACAAAGTAACGTATACACAATGCAAACATACGGTTTTCATTTTAAGGAAAGAACGAGGATAAAAATAAATAAAAATGGATAGAAGTGTACACATAAATGAAGTAAGGTCCAGTGTGTGAAATAATGTTAGCAAAACGAAATGGACGGGATGAAGGATGGGGTCAAGTGTAGGAAAGTAAGAAATCAGTGGGCCCAAAAGGAGGCTTCAGAGTTAAAAAGAGAGAGAGAGAGAGAAAGAAGAGAAATCACAGGGTAGGGGGTCTGCGTGAACAAGAAAGATGTGGTGGCATAGAAATTAAGGGAAATCGGGCAACATAATTGTGCAGTAACTTTTGCTGGTCAAGATGGTTCAAGTGTCACAACACGAACACTGCACTGCTGTCAGCACTGTGCAGCGATTTATAGCTGCCGATAATGGTGATATCTGCCACGCGGTCTAAGGCCTAAGTCTGCGGCCGAGCGCTTGCTGTGATCGTGGGTTCGAATCCCACCGGAGGCATGGATGTTTGTCTTGTACAGTGTTTGTGTTGTCAGGTAGAGGTCTCTGCGACGGACCGATCCCTGGTTCTACCGACTGTGGTGTGTGTCTGAGTGTGATCAAGTGAACATAAACAACCTCGACACCTGCTGTGAACAAGTAGGTAGAAGAGGTACGGACTAAGAAAGAAAGAGATAACGGTGATATGCAAATCAGATACTGGTAATTACTGAGCTCAAATCTGAAAATGAAAATCAACCCTTTCCACTAACACGGACAAGACACATTGCCTTCAAACCGCTGCAGTCAGACTGTCAGCAAGCCGTCAGCCCCTCTTGACAATTTGGCTACGTAACTTCTCATAAACTGAATTTAAAATTATATTGCTGTCCTGGGTGTTAATTAAGTATAAAGCCGTGAAGATGTCTGGAAGATTTCAGGCTTCCTCCGCCATGTTGATGAGATCTGCGCTCTTCTGGGGTGTTACGCAGCGTCGAGTGGTAATCCTTTACCGACGTTTCGGGACAACGTATCGGTCCCATCTTCAAGGGTCAAGAAGTCCAATGGCTGTTTCATTGGACTTCTTGACCCTTGAATATGGAACCGAAACGTCCCGAAACGTCGGTAATAGATTACCACCCGACGTTGCGTAACACCCCAGAGAAGTGCAGATCTCATATCTGGAGGAGTATAGAATCCGTTCCACATATTCTGTATCTCGGCCACAGATGATATTTTGTGGTAGATTCATGCAATGGCTACTTAACCTGTGGAAAAATCCGCCCGCCCTCATTTCTTCGGCAAAAGAATGGGTGGGTCCCACAGGGTGTACCGAAACTGAAGCACGGAAAGACTACCAAGTATCTTGTCTGAATACAAACCCAATTTTGTAAAATAAAAATTTCGCACCATCACCATGTTGTTACTACAAGTTCCGAGAATGGGGAGGGACAACTCAGTCGGTATGACGGCCAGGCTGCGGGCAGGCTAACCGACGGATTGCAGTTCTATTCCCACCGCCAGCAGGACACGCCTATTTTCCAAAAAAGTTTAGACCGGCTGTGATAAGTGAAGCCTCTGATTCGAACGTTACCGGGGTAAAGAACCCGGGGAGTACAGCTGACCACTCTATCTATTGACGAGGTCAAGTAACAGCAAGTGAAGCTGTACCCCCGCACACCGATACGCCTTCATGTTTATTCTTACTTTTTTAATGGCGCAACAGCCCCCAGTGGGCCAGGGCCCCCTCATTATCAAGACTTTACCATCACACCCAGACACACCACAGTTGGTAGGACTCCCCTGGACCAGTGATCAGCCCGACGCACAGACCTCTACCTGACAACACAAACACTCACAAGAAACAGACATCAATCCCTCCGGCGGGATTCGAACCCGGAATACCAGCAAGAGAAGGGCCGCAGACCCACGCCTTAGACCGCGCGGTCACCGGGATCGACTTGCAAAAATATTATGTTAACAAAACTGCAGATTCGGCACACCTGTAACTACACATCATTTCTAGACGCCTTGGATGTAAAAGTCGCCGGAGTGGCTCCCGCACTGCAAGGATCGCCATGTCATTACTCTTTGTATGAAATTTGAAGGTACGTCAGTGTGGTGTCCTCCACGTGCACAAGGAACACATGTTTATTAAAAATCGACCAAAACATTATAAAGATGGAACTACAGACACATATAGAGACAACGTGGTGACCTCTTGTCTTTCGAAGAAGGAAATCTATTATAATTTAGTTTTCGGGAAGCAATAAATGCGAAAGGTACATGATGCAATTCTACAAACCGGAAGGTCGCGAGTTCGATTCCCAAGGGTGTCACTGGAATTTTTCATTGTCATAATCCTGTCGGCCGCACTATGGCCCTGAGGTCGATTCAACCTCTAACAGAAATGAGTACCAGGTATATTTCCTGGGGGGTAAAAGCGGCCGGTGCGTAGGGCTGACAGCCTTACCACCTTCATGTGCCGATTGTCTAGAAATCTGGGAACCTCAGCCTCCTGGAACCCTCAGGCCTTGTTCAGGCCGGCAATGGGACTTCTTTACCCTTCACATGACGGAATTAAAGGAAGAATAAACCTGGAATACAGGCACACCAATAGCACGGTGTCACGCGCGTGTGACAGCAGTTAATGCAGTGGTGTGCCAAGCTTCTTTATACTACAAAAGGTGTACCAGCTTGCTGAATTTATTCAGCACTTACTCCTAAGTGTGGTCTCTTCCATCTCTCTAAAATATTTTCGTTTTCTCTTTTTTGCAGAACAAGCCATGGTCTGTATGAAACGTCGTCTATTAAATTTATGCCAGGCCACCAGTGTGAATTCAAAACACTAATATTTATACAGCCCACATATTCACCCTGAACAACTGCTGTTAAAACACACGCAACATGAAAATAGGTCAACCGTCATTTGTTTAAGCACCAAAGATATGTGATAATCAGAAGTTCAAAAGGTTAATCCACGGTGAGAAGTTAAGCAGTTTCATGGTATATCTTATTAAGGAGCACGGAACAGTTAGGGGTGTGTGTGCGCGGGTTGTCATGGAGCAGTAAGAAATAATGGCCACATAACAGCTATGTCTTACACGTTTTAACGGCCTACGCAAAGCGCAAGATTCATTTGGTAACGGTCGTTTCGGTCGACTGGAGCGAACACTTTGCTGAGTATCTGGAATTAGTACGTGAATATCACGCCACTTATTAACGGGAGAAGCTGCACTTAACATAAAACTGGGATGTACAGTAATAATAAAGCTCGTATCTAGATGTACTAAGCACGACTGTAAGATGAGGACAGACATGAGGAAGGGAAGAGGACGAATATAAGAAATAACGGAAGGACAAATGAAAGGAAGAAACAATAAATAAAGAGAATAATATTAAAGCAGGAAAGAGAGGAAACTTTAAAAAAAGTAAGAATAAAAGAATTGAGTACAAAACCAAAAATAAAAAGCGAATAAAAAAGAAGAGATGAAGAAACGATAACGAAGCAAGTATATAAAAAAGAAATGAGAAGAAACAGAAAGGGGAATAACAAACAAGGAAACAAAAGGAGTAATAAGGCAAAAAAATTGGTGTAAGCAATAGAAAGAAACGTCCATAAAAAAGAAAGATGAGGAAAAAGGGAAGTGAAGAGAGAAAGACGGGAAAGAAGACAAAAAGAATGCAAGAAAAAGGAAATGACAAGAGCAAATACTAACGGTATATAGCCTACATGGATGTACAGGATGGAGGCGACTGTGTAAACACAATGTTTACTTTGTAAAAGACTCTTCAAAATTAATTATCGAGGAGACGCTGGGGACTGGCGCATCCGATCACCTTCATGTTTCAAGGGCTTACATGAATCCACGTGTTGTTTGCGTTATCAGAGGACAGAGCGAAATGACACAACACTGGATTGCAGCAAACAGTTTCTCCGATTCGGACTAAAAATACTGTTTGAAATTACAGTTTTAATTAATTCAGACGGTACACTGACTGGAAATTAAAAATTCTGCTTCTATCAGTATTTGCTACCGGATACCAAGAAATATGGTACAATCAGCACACCCTGGTGAGGCTATTTTAATTACAGACACATTATGTTCGAAATCATTAGTGTGTTTCACAACACTTATGACAGGCGTAATGTTCAGTAACACTCCACAACACGTGGTAGGATTAAATTGTAACGGATGGTGTCTTGAACCGAATTAGACTTTTCTTCACAACAAATTAACAGCCTGCATACTAATGAGATGGAGGCCCAGGTTACGTAGTCGCTACGGGCTGGACGGTTGTGCGTACGAACCCCGGTGGGGGCGAGAGATATTCTCTTCTCCAGACCGTCCCTGGAGCCCACACAGCGTCCTGTAAAATGGAAACTTCGAATCCATCCTGAGGGTACAGCAGTCGGGGCGTAGCTTTAACCACCCCTCCCTACCTAGGGCCGAGATTAACACTTTAAAGACGAAGCGTATCTGTTTTATATAAGGACTCAGTGCGTACCGCGCTGTAAACACTCTCCACTTCGGTTACAAAAACCAGTCTCTTAATGTTTTATAAGGCAAAAGTTGCTGTTTGTTCTGAGATCCGTACAAAACACATAAACGCAATTTGGGCACCACGTAGAATTTTTTAATGTTAAACCTGGTCGTATGTAAAGTTACCGCTAGGCTTTAACCCTTTAAAGACGAAGCGCATCTGTTTTATATAAGGACTCAGTGCGTACCGCGCTGTAAACACTCCCCACTTCGGTTACAAAAACCAGTCTCTTAATGTTTTATAAGGCAAAAGTTGCTGTTTGTTCTGAGATCCGTACAAAACACATAAACGCAATGTGGGCACCACGTAGAATTTTTTAATGTTAAACCTGGCTGTACATAAAGTTTCCGCTAGGCTTTAAAAGGTTAGTAATCGCCATCACGCTAGACACTTTTTAAAAGGTTCATATATCTCATTTCACAGCCTACAGTGCATTGGTACGTACGTCACAGGCTTGACAAGAGTTACGCATCTTTCCAAAGCATCTCAACGTAACTGGCATTGGTGTTGCTCCCGTTCCAAACCTCGCGAGTTCTGCGTGCTGACAGCACTTTGTATAGGAAATAATGAAAGCATGAGATGCGGTTTTGTTGCTGTGTGATGTCCTTAGCACCTAAATATGTGAAAATCAGCGAAATGGTTGAACAGGAAAAGGGAGTACACGGACACTCCGCCACAAGAGTACTAGGACATAACCTTACTTTATGTCCATTCTACGGGGTAAATACGCTAAAATTACCTTGTTGCTAACGAGTCTAAGCGTTCCATATATGCAGCGAGTTTATTGAATAGCTGAGCCACTGTAAGATTTTCAAGAACTACTTGCTCCACCGACTTACTTGCGTCCGTTGACAGATAATGTATTAACCTTTTAAAGCCTAGCGGTAACTTTACCTATGACCAGGTTTAACATTAAAAAATTCTACGTGGTGCCCACATTGCGTTTATGTGTTTTGTGCGGATCTCAGAACAAACAGCAACTTTTACCTTATAAAATATTAAAAGACTGGTTTTTATAACCGAAATGGGGAGTGTTTACAGCGCGGTACGCGCTGAGTCCCTATATAAAGGAGATAAGCTTCGTCTTTAAAGGGTTGATCAGTACAATTTGCTGAGTACAGACACTACCCGACATACGCAGTAGTAAATTACGAAAGGTTAGACCCAAGGCGGAATTGAGGGAACATATATGGTCAAATATACATATATAAAAGGGAACCCACACACTGCAACACACAGGAATCCGATCGGCTGCAACAAGACTGCCCCGCGGGATTGTTATCGCCCAGCAGTATTCTTCCACCACCTTTCTACCATTTCGTGCGCCTCTAAAATGTTACTATTAAAATTTCTTTACTTTCTTAAATTTGCGTAAGCCAGAAAATGCGTTCCTTAAAATTGCGTGTGTCTTCAAGTAAATACTTTAGCACGGTTTACTTACCGAAACACAGCAGTATACGTAATGTATACGTATACCCGTCAGATATTTTCCCTTGCTAAATATTCTATATTATGGTTTATTTGTGGCGAATTTAATAAAAACATCAGCTACATTAAATATTTAATTTAATTTCATTTATATGCCCTTATAATTCTTGGTCATGGTACGCCATCAGAGAAGTCATTTGTTTAATCATTCGGAACTTAATGTAAACATAGTATCAATCGCATGAATATATTACCTGCCTGTAAACAGTACACTGACGCTCAAATGGCATACACACGTGTATACAGGCCCTATGATAAAAACACATATTGACAATTCGACTCGTGTAACCATATTGCCATCGCATGTAAACACGAAACACTTCTCGGAACATTTCCGCTAACAGAGACGTAACGATTACTGCACGTTTTAAAGCCCTACAGAACGCGCGCGGCGTGTACATTACCTTAAAATTCTATTTAAAACTGATACAGCTGCTATTGTAAAAGCACGGACTGCCAAATTTCATTATGTTTCCACACACAAGATTTACGGCTATACATAGTAAGGACCTTCATAACGTATAATCCTCGCCAAATATTATTAGTAAAATCAAATTACGGGGATGAGCTGGGCAGGACAAAGAGCACGAATTGGAAAGAAGATAATTTTGTAAAGTGTTTCGTTGGCTAAACCTTAAGGAAAGAGACAGCTGGGAAGAACTAGGCTTAGATGGCAGAATTATATTAAAATTAATGTTAAATAAACAAGATAGAATTTTCAACCCAGAGCCGCCACAAGTGGCAGACCCTTCTTAACAGTGCAGCGAATTCTGGTCTCCAAAAAATGTATTGGAATTTATTGACGCTCTGAGAAACTGGTAGATTCTCAAGACGGACTCTCCTCCGTGAACTTAGTTAATTAGTTAATTAATTGATTAATTAATCGGTCAGTCAGTTAGTCACGTGGTTGGTGGGTTGACTGGTTGTTTAGTTTGTTGGGTGGTTCCTTGGCTGGTCCCAACAAGTTTAAGACAATTGTTTTAATAGACAAAAAGAAAAGAAACCTTTACCGTTCGGAGACGTTCCTTGAGCAGACTTTGTCAAATGTTTGCCCGACATACTTTAAGAACTCTCTATTCTACTTCCACAGTTCTCTTGTTCATAGCCTTGTTATGTCTCACAGATGGTCACATTGCCTGTTTCCTGACCAGTACACTAAGACATCGCTGTAGCAACTTGCGGACAGAAACTGTTTTTAAAACGCGCAGAGCACACATACAGCTCTGCTTTATACGGAAAGAAGCTGAAGGAAGATTTACTGTTTGTAAAATGCAGTAGACATAAGACTGTAAATATACGTACGTAAACGAAATGCCTGTGGGCAAAACACTGGAGACGTACTCCTTCAGAGGTCAAGAAAAGTAGGCGTTACGTACTTCAAATTTATAAATACAGAGCGTCTATTTTTCGTGTCCTGGGAATTTTGAGACTCTTCTACAAAGTACAGTAATTTGAACTGCTGGGGTAAAGTACGCTACGTTCCCGGCGGATGCTTGCTTCCTATGCGACAAAAGTCACGTGACAGCTGCTGAATTCAGGCACACGATAGGATGAAAAACCTGTATACAGAGCAGCGGCAGTAGTCACAGAAGCAGCAGCGATAGAAGTAGCGATGAATGGCTGCTGAACAATGTAAGTTAACCCTTTAAAGACGAGCTTATCTGTTATATATAAGGACTCAGCGCGTACCGCGCTGTAAACACTCTACACTTCGGTTATAAAAACCAGTCTCTTAATGTTTTATAAGGCAAAAGTTGCTGTTTGTTCTGAGATCCGTACAAAACACATAAACGCAATGTGGGTACCACGTAGAATTTTTTAATGTTAAACCTGCTGGTATGCAAAGTTACCGCTAGGCTTTAGAAGGTTAAACACAAGGAAAGATTCGCAGTACAGTACACTGGCCACCCAAATGAAATTCTAAGGCCCTATTTCGATTTTAGTATTCTGTTTCACGATACTTGGGCCTTAAATAAGTCGCTTATGTTAGGGGAGGCTCTTACAGCACGCAATTTCACGACTGTACATTAAGAAACAATCACGTTTCTTACCCATAACCCCATAACTTATGTTGTTATGTCACGAAACTGAGAAGTATAGTTCCAACAAGACACCCAATATTAATAAAGCAGTGACATCTATGTGGTTACTACAGTGTGGGAAGGCTGTTAAGATGACTGGAAGAAGAAACTTGGAAGACCGAGAAGAAAATGAGAGAATAATATTAAAATAAATGTGAGGGAGATATGTCGTGAACATGGGATGGGGACCAAACCAGTTGCGGGTCGCTTCCAATGGCTTAATATTGGTGTTACAAATTCAGCTGCCCTTCAGTTATGGATAACGGTTTGAAACACAAATGCACTGTTTCAAGATGTCAAACGTGTGAGCGAGGATAGTGTAATTGTATTAGGAATGACAAAAGTATACTGAAAAGTCTTCCAACTTCCAATATTAACTTCACAGGACAAAGTTTCGCCTTTGTATATTATCACCCTTTATACTCCAGTAAATATTTTCAGATAGCTTAAATTCCAATAAAGCGGAAACAATAGATTCTAGAGATAATCAACGTCCCCAATAAGAGCTGTTTCATGTAGTTGACAGGCTGTTTCAGTGTGAGGTGCTCGTGCCACGTACATTTCAGCCAGCAAGCAACGGGAATGCGTGGAGTCTAAAGCCTAAAAGCATTGTCTCGTAATTCATACAGGCGAATAAGCAAGAAATACAATTAGTGGAAACCTACGCCACTCGACAATAAAATCCGTGACAGTGAATCTCCACCTGCACAGTAGACAGCTGACGGCATTACATCTCAACTGATGCATCACGTCATACGCGTGCGCGGAATTTACACGTCTCCTTTGACCTCGGCGTTAAGAGCATGTGTGGGCCCCAGGGGCGGTATGGTAAATTGAGAGAAATATCTCCTTACCCTGGCCAGAATGGAAACACGATTTTTCAGTTGTCCAAACTGGTGAAATGGTTTTAATAATAAGGTATATGCTATCAGTAGAAAAGAATTTTTGATTAGTTTAAATTTGGGCGCCGTGTGACGTACAAGTTGCACAAAAATGATCGGTAGGCAAAATATTTAGTGCATGAGATTTGGGAAAGTCATGGCGGAGAACGCTCTTATTATTTTCTTCGAAAATGTGACGTCGCGCAGCTTCATACCTACCCACGATACTACACGGCGTCATATCCCAGAAGATTAAATAACTAACCGTCTCCATGAAGTATAGCCTTTCTTGACAACCTCATATAACTCTTCAGCTATTCAAGAAATTCCACGCACTTCATTAAAGCCGAAAGTTCATTCCCCTCTTCATAACAGCCTGCCTCTGGTCCATATCCTAAGGGAGATAAATCCATTCCACGCTCTCCCATCTCTTTCCTTTAAGATCCGTTTTAAAATTTTCTTCATATCAACGCCTAGGTCTGACAAATGATTTCTGTCCGTATGGTTAGCCCAAAAAAAAACTGTATGTATCTTTTTTCCCCATACATAGACAGAAGAATAAAATATTTAAAATTGTACAACCTTAAAATGAAATTTAATCAAAATCCGTATATATGTTTTGGAGGTAAAACGTACTGGTTGGCGGAAGAACAGACAGGGTTTGCCGGCTAATACTGATTTTATCCACCTTCTGAAAAGGAGAGCAAACGTAGTTACGTGATATTAGAAAGATCTATTATCAATTTGGAGCTACAAATTTTTGTGCTCGAAACACATCTCGTCCCAGCGTTACTCACTGAATATCGCGGACACTTCGCTAAAATAGAATGCCTCGCCCCTTCTATCGACCAATGAATAATTCATGCTTAAACATGCATCTCCGCTCCAGTGTCCCAGAAACATCATACCACGGTTTTAACTTATGCAAAACATATTTGCATTAATATAAGACTTGCCTACAAGGGTGTACTTTTTCGAAGAAAAACCTAGGCACATATGTGCATTCACATATATATTAACGCATGAAATTAATTTTTTTCCTCTTTTTTCCGTAATGACCAATAAAATTTTAATACATGGAGATCATCCATATTCATGACGAGTGCTGTCAACGGAAGCAGGCATTTTGAGCCCTTGTAACTGAAATTAATGCCCTGTTGCACAATGTGGAATTATCCAGTAATTTACAGTGTATATACAAGAGATTCTGTTCACCTTACACATACATATGCACACAGCAAAACATTAAAATCAGATTCAAGCCTCTAAACACATATTTGCAAATGAGCAAAATACAGGATGACAAATTACGGTGTTTTTAACACAAGACGCTGCACAGAACAGTTCATTATTTTTTGATACTGTTTTCACCGTGCATTTTCAGTATATGAACAAAATCAGCAACTAATGCACTTTTATTAAAACTTATTATTTCCAGACAAATGTTTCGGCGTCTAATTTCGCCATCATCAGGGGACACTCACTGTGAAGAACGCTGGACGTCCATATGGTTTATAACAGGAGTCTTGAGCCAGCTAGTTCAGTATTGGAAAATATAGTTCCGAAAGTGTCAGTGTGAATTGCCTTGCTCAAGACTTCTGTTATAAACCATACGGACGTCCAGCGTTCTTCACAATGAATGTCCCCCGATGACGGCGATATTAGACGCTGAAACGTAGGTCGGGAAGTAATAATTGTTAACAAAAGTGTATTAGTTGGTGAATTTGATCATATAGTTCATTATTTGTCATCCAATTCATCAAAAAGCAAATGAACTGTGATCGCTGTTACAAGAGGAAAGGAAAGCTGTGCGCTTTCTAAGACATTTATGTTTCCTTTTAAGAACCGCAAAAATACATGCACAATGCAGACAGTTTTCAGCGACTGAATATAGACAGGCTGTGTCAACTGAATCTGTTCTGCACAAGGCCAAATGAATATACCGCGCTGCTCGCATGTGACGATTTAAACGCCATGATCAACAAATGGCAGATCTCAGTGGCCGCGCGGTCTAAAGCGTAGGTCTGCAGCCGAGCGCTTGCTGGGATCGTGGGTTCGAATACCACCGGGGCATGGATGTTTGTCTTGTACAGTGTTTGTGTTGTCAGGTAGAGGTCTCTGCGACGGACTGATCACTCATCCAGAGGAGTCATACCGATTGTGGTGTGTGTCTGAGTGTGATCAAGTGAAAATAAACATCGACACCTACTGTGAGTAGGTAGAAGAGGGAAGGACTGCGAAACGAAACGAAACGATCAACGAATGGCGGAACATTTAAATCTATTAACCTTTTAAAGCCTAGCGGTAACTTTACGTACCACCACGTTTAACATTAAAAAATTCTACGTGGTGCCCACATTGTGTTTATGTGTTTTTGTACGGATCTCAGAACAAACAGCAACTTTTGCCTTATAAAACATTAAGAGACTGGTTTTTATAACCGAAGTGGAGAGTGTTTACAGCGCGGTACGCACTGGGTCCTTATATAAAACAGATACGCTTCGTCTTTAAAGGGTTAATCAGTATTCTCTTCTGCTGCTTGTGATAGGGAGGCTAATGAGTGGTGCAATCACAGTGGCGTAAATAGACGCTGGTCTTCCTGTGGAGAAATATTTAACAAGAAAATTTGTCACGTGGCTGGTGAACTGAGTCATAATATATCGACCTACTGATGATACAGATAAGACAGAATGGTCACCCGGTTCAATAAGAAACTCTCTTCCCTTCCAAATTTTTCCGTCACAAAACCCACATGGCTTGCGATCTAACCCGAAACTTTGAGGTGAAAAGATAGCGAATAACAGCACAGCCGTACGAACTAAAATCTTTGGCGTTCCTAAAAAAGTGAAAAAGGAATGTATTATCTGGATGCCACGTTCGTCCGTCCGTCCGTCCGTTCGTTTGTTTGTGACCTATAATTAGCTACTAAACTGTCAATTTTACATGAAATTCTGTATACGAGTTTAATGAAAATCAAATCAGAGACAGCTGCCATATTTTGCATAAGAACGTACATAATTTTCTACCTATACCTTCCACATTTCTTAACAGATTTGGCTGAAATTCGGCACAAGATACCTCCATATAACGCCAATGAGCACTTCTAAGTTTCGCGAAAATAGATGCAACGAAAGACAAACTTGAGACTTGCGCATTTCTGGGATTTTACGCAGCGCAGAACGGTCGCCTCTAGGGCCTAACGCAAGCAATATTGGACCCCACATGTATGGGCTGTCCAACTACTGGGCGGGCATGCTCAGTTCATTGGTGGGGCGCTGAGGGCGTAACTGTATTTCTTTCAAGCGTAAATAAAGTTTTTTCTAGCGTAAATAAATTTTGTGAATATTTTATGTATTTACAGCACTATTTGGATAAATTCAGCACGTGTTTACAGGAAGATTTTCATTGACTGTAAGCGCCATGAAAACCGGCATTACAAAGCAGTACTTTAGTTCGCGGCGTCAATAAACTCCTACTGTATACGCAGTTTGCACACTTATTTCCGATTTAGGCGAATTTCGGAATAAGAGATCCGTACATAATTAAGTACAAACTCACAACAACTAATGCACTGTTATTATTCAATATTTTCTTACGTTACAATACATTGATCCAACTTGTTTCGATCCCTCTTAAGCTCATCATCAGGGATATTTTAAAAAACTAAAATTACACAAGCAGAATGGCAATACCTTGTTACGAAATATGTATAAAAACGGTTGATTTATATACAGTTCACGTGTAGATTTATGTTTTGATAGTGCTTTAGAAGCGGGTGTTTTTTGCTTGGACAGTAGGCACTCAGCGTTTTTCTGCATTTGTAGTAAATTTTGTCAAGATCGGGCGCACGGAAGGACAAAAAGTTCTTGGTGATATGGTAAAAAGTAATGATAGGTATGTAAAGAAGAGTAGAAATATGAAAGGACGGGTAATAAGAGAAAACAAGTGCGATGCAAAGGGAAGAAACGCTAGGAAACATTTGTACACATTGACAAAAAACTTGCGACGGTATATGAATTTACAGGTTTTGTGACTTTATGTAACTGTGAAAACAAACGTGTTAAGTCGTTTTATGTAACGTAACGTTAGAAGATTCTCGCATAATGACAATCTAAAGAGAAAATAAAATGCACCTTTATAAACAGGCATTAGAAGTTAGATCAGTCGACCAGCATTTTCGAAAACTTTAGTAACAGAGATAGGAGTTGCTAGATGTCGCTGCACACGATAAACACCAGCAGACAGCGGGGTAATGAATCCAATTAAGACAGAACTACAGCCTTTACTTACGCGTCTCAGTGCATTATAGCGCGGAGGTTACCAACACTGTACGTGCGTAAGCATTAAAGGGACTGCACACTTCGCACCCACCGCATTCTGCACCAACAAGCAGCAGTCAAACGAGTATCGGATACTGTAACGAGGGACGAAGACTGTCTTAAAATCTTCGTTACGTCTCCTCCACCAAAGTCCAACGGAACCCTCACTTAGCACTGCGTAGTAATTTTTTTTTTAAATTACGTTAACAGAAAATATCAAACAGATAAACTACACAATTACACAGTTTCCTTATTCAAAAAATTGACTAAAGTAAGACACCAAGACTTTACAAATAACAATATATATTTACAAATAATAACAGTCCAAAAAGCAAATTCTCATAGGCTTGCATATTCAAAGCATACGCATTGGGTTGTTAAGTACTACCATTTGCGGAATACACATATAACATTCAACTGAAGAAATGAGATACAGTCTCTTGCAACGGTTTCCCCAGACAGGCTATGCGTTCTAGCGATCTGTTCATAAACTACAGCCAGTGGCGTGCCCATAAATTACAGAGCTTAACAGATATTCTGCAGTCAGCGTTTCGCTGAATACGCGAGCTGAGAGCTTCAAAGTTCCTGCGAACAGAAATTCCCACACCAAGCAGGATGATGATGATGATGATGATGATGATGATGATGATAAAAACAGGACATCGTAGTCGGTATAGCGGCCACGCTGTGGGCTGGACGGTCCGGGGATCGAATCCCAGTGCAGTCGAGATTTTCCGCATCAGTCGAGACCGGCCCTGTGGTCCAACCAGCGTCCTGTACATAGGGCACCGGGTCTCTTTCCAACGGGTAAAGCGGCCGGGACGTGGCGCTAACTATCCACAACCTTGTTGGGTGAGGTTAAAGAAAGAAGAGAGCTGTATCTCTACTCCCTCTCTGCGCCTTTATGGAAAGCCATGGGGTGACCTTCACCTTCACCTTCACCGTTACTTTAATATAATAATAATAATAATAATAATAATAATAATAATAGCGACATGATAGAGTGCGCGCTCAGTTACACTTCAACATATGTAAGGAACTGGGGGTGACGTTAGACAGCGAACGCTGGTATGAACATGTACCGAAATCAGTAGAAACGAGTCAAGTGGGCAAGGTAACCATATTGTGGAATGAACACATGTAAACCGACAGAACCGTCCCCAGCAGTAAACCGGACATCATACGGGATAATGAAAAAGGAACATGTGTGCTAATTGATGTAGCAATCCCGGGGGACAGAAATGTGGTAAATAAAGAAGCCGAGAGGATTCTAAAATATAAAGACATTATAACAGAAATACAACGCATGTGGAGTGTAAAAACACAGGTGACGCCAGTAATAATAGGGGCAACTGGAACCATTTCAAAATCCTTCAGAAAATACTTGAGCAGCGTACCGGGAAAGCACGATATCAAGGAACTGCAGAAAACAGCTGTACTGGGCACAGCGCACACACTGCGGGAAGTGCTAATGTAGAAGCACAAAAGGGTTTAATATTGCAGACAGCGCTATATGCACCATTAACAGTACGTGCAGAATAGCTGCGGCACTGTGTACCCTAGAAATGTGGTTTGTTTCAGGTACATAAGTGTGAATACCCTGCGTAAAGGGGATGGTGATGATGATGATGATGATGGTGGTGGTGATAGTAATGGTGGTGGTGGTGGTGGTCGTGGTGGTGGTGATAGTAATGGTGGTGGTGGTGGTGGTGGTGATAGTAATGGTGGTGGTGGTGGTGATAGTAATGGTGGTGGTGGTCGTGGTGGTGGTGGTGATAGTAATGGTGGTGGT